>LS990921.1:25704948-25712448 GCA_900464855.2 Musa schizocarpa
AGTTTCCTCTGGCTTCGCCTCACTCAAGCATAGTTCACCATCTTTCAGGTCCCGACATGCATGCTCCAACTCGAACCCTTCACAGAAGATCAGGGTAGGCCGACGGTGCAACCCCTCGAGAGGGTTCCCGCCCATTAGCTTCCTTGTGCCTTCCAGGTTTCCGCACCCGTCGACTCGCACGCATGTCAGACTCCTTGGTCCATGTTTCAAGATGGGTCGGATGGGGAGCCCATTGGCCAATGCCAAGGTCGTGCGTGTACCCCGCGGGGCACGACGATGGCGCACGTCATGTCCTCGACCGCATCAACGGTATCTGTTAGGATCAAGAGCACTAAGAGAGGGGGGGGGGGTGAATTAGTGCAGCGGAAAACTTTCAACGTTTAAAACTGCGTTCGTATGACAAAGCCAATTTTAGTAGAAAAGTCGTTTGTAAATCAGAATATAAGCGCAAACTGAAATACGATGTTCGTACGAGAAAAGCGATTTACGTCTAAACACGATTCAGAAAATACTGAGCTTGGAAACGCAATCATAAAAGCGCAAAAGGCAGTAAGATATGAAGGAGGTTTGCAGTAAGGAAAATTAGCTCAAAGTAAATGCAAACCAGAGAAGACAGGAGTTTACAGTGGTTCGGTCAATCGTGACCTACATCCACTCCTCCGATTCCTCTTCCGTCGAGGCCACCGGCATCCACTAACGATCTTCCTTTACTAGGCGAAGATCAACCTCCTTCTTACACCCCTCTTCTCCTTTTACTAGGTTTAGGAGACAACCCTTACAAGCACACACTCTCCTCTCTTAAACAGAATTCTAACACTTAAGCTAGAGGAGGGAAATTCTAGAGATTGCAGCAGTGTTTTCTCTCTTTTAATCTCTCTGTGCTTGTGTATTTTGCCCAAGGATTGGAGGGGTATTTATAGGCTCCAAACCAGTTTGAATTTGGAGCTCAAATCTGTCATCTCCCGGAATTCCGGGGTCTGCAGTTGCACCGCCTGACTGGGGCTGTTGCACCGCCTGACAGGGCTCGAAGACTGAGCCTCTGGGCGGTGCCACCACTTGTCAGGGGTGGTTGTACCACCTGGCAGAGCTCGGAGATCGAGCTCAAAGGTGCCACCGCTGATCTGGGGCGGTACCGACCGACCAAAAGCTCGAGACCGAGCTCAGCGGTTGCACCGGTGTCAGAGGTGGTTGCACCGCCCAGTCTCGCTCGGAGAATGAGCCCTGGCGGTGCCACCGCCATCCCAGGCGGTGCCACCTCTGGCTGGTGATCTGGGTCCGAATGGTTTGATCCATTCGGCCCAATTTGATTCTTTCAAGGGCCCAATTGCCCCTAGATTAAGTTAATGGGATCACCTCCCAATTCTAACTTAATCATCATGCTAACTACAACAATTCTTTAAGACTTTTACTACAGCTTGCTTCGGTGCATCAATCGCTTCTTCCGGTGAGCTTCCGGTGAACTTCCGACGAACATCCGACGGACCTCCGACGATGCTCCTGTGGACTTCCGGCAAACTCCTAGACTTGCGACGATGCTCTTGGCGAGTTCCGACGAGCTTCTTTTGGCAAGCTCCTGGACTTCTCGGATTTGTTCCCGCAGAACCTCCGAACTCCCAACGTGATCATTGTCCTCACTCCGGCGCAACTCCTACTGCATGTCTTACTTTCATCATAGTTAATCCTGCACATGTAAAATAAAACTTCGATTGAGACAATTAATCCTAAGCAATTAAATAAGTTGTCCGGCATGTCATTGGTCCCTCGACGCTTCGTCCGATTCTTCGGCGCATCGTCCTCTCCTGCGGCCTATTGCTCAATCGGCCAGTTGACTCCACAACTCCGATATCCTTGGCAAATACCTGCTCTTCTTGGCCCGATGCCCAAGTCCACGGCCCGAAGCCTTCTGTCGATACGTCGACCGATCCATTGGCCTTACGTCCAATCTTCTGACATGTTTCTCCGGCACAACATAATTTTTCCTGCTTTAATTGTCTCATCCTGATCAAAGCATCCTGCGTCACTCAAAACACAGATTAAAACATAAACACAATTATCAATTGGTTTCATCATCAAAATACGAGATTCAACAATCTTCACTTTTTTGATGATGACAACCAATTGATGATAGAGTTAAACTTAACTCCCGGAGTTTAAACAAACTCCCCCTATCAATATGCCATATTGATAGAACCTTGAATTAAAACTGAATTCAAGTCATTGTAATATTCATCATGAAGACTTGCAACATATCATCATGAACTTATGCATAAACTTATGCATAACATGTCATGTCATCAACATACTTCTCCCCCTTTGTCATCAACAAAAAGGAGAAGTACCACAATCAAGTGTTTGGAATATTAGTTCAACTTATTGCATGAAAAACATAATATCAAGTTTTATCATCATGCAGTTTTGAAGCCAGAAAATTTAGCAAGTATTACATCATGCTTAGAACATTTAAGCTATCAAGTTTCAGATATGCAAGTTTTACAAAGATACAAGATAGCACTTTTTGGTAATGTTCAAGATAGCAAGTTCTACATCATGCAAGCTAGCAATATTATAACATTTTAGAACATGCAAGCTAGCAGTTTTGAGATGTTCAAGAAAGCAACTCTTGCTTCTTGAGATATGCAAATTTGTCAAGTTTTTGCTAGATGTGCAAGTTAGCATTTTGCCTCTTGAGATAGGCAAGATAGCACATTTGCTTCTTTTTGAGATAGCAACTTTTTTTCTTTTTTTAGACCACAAGATAGCAATTTTTTTGATATACAAGTTTCACAATATATAAGCTAGCAAAAATTTCGAAAGCAAATGCAAGATAGCTTTCTTGTGTAAGCTCATGATTCTTGCTTCCCATTGCAATGTGCAAGTTGCAAGTTTTGCTTCTTGAGATAGGCAAGATAGCACTTTTGTAATTTTTGTTTCTTAAGATAGGCAAGCTTGTGATGTTCAAAATAACAAGTTCTTTCTTCTCTTTTGAGAAGTGACATTTTTTGCTTTCTTTGCAAAGTGCAAGCTAGCAAAATGCTAAACTAGCAAGAGATAATGTTTTACATGAGGCAAGCAAACAATTTGGCAAATGTTACATTTGCATCTTCTCTGAGAAAGTGTAATTTTTGCTTTTTTATCTTGAATTGTGCAAGCTAGCTAGTTTGCCTCTTTTTCATGATGTTCACGCTAGAAATTCTTGCTCCCCCTTTGTCATTGTCAAAAACAAGGGAAGACCCTTATATCAATTTTCTGACAAAGGTAAGTATCAATCTTATTTGTGCATCATTATATATTCAAATTAAAATATACATAATTTCAAAAACCTTATTTTTCATGCACGATACCGAAAAATAAATCAATCATCAATAATGGGCATATCATACATGATACTCAAACATTAAAATTTTTAAGCATTTATCAACATGTTGATCATTATAACAAAAATTCATCATTTAAAGCATTCATGATACACATCATATGCAATACATCATGTATATCATTATCATAAGTATTGCATACATCATTTCAAACATTCATGAATATTTCATCATTGCATGTATCATACCAAAACATTTCAAGCCATGCAAGTCATAAATACAAAGAAATCATGTCATGAAAGATAAAATCATTTGAATACCAAAAGACATGATTCATATAGTAAATATTTTCTTTAAATAAAATATCAAGAAAAATCATAGGAGTACAAAGAAGAGATCTTGTTTTAAAAGAAAATCAAGTAATAACTCCAAGAACTCACAAGGAAAAATCATGATTCATTTAGGATACCAATTGTTAGGATCGAAAAATGAATTGTTAGGATCAAAAAATGAATTTCATCAAAGAACCATCAAGATCAATAGTTTTCAAAAATGAATTGTTATGGTCAAGAAAATCCGAAAATAAAATTTAACACTTTCATGCATTCCGACATGGTTTTGCCATATACACTCATGAGAATAACACATGCTTATCATCAGGTATAACTTAAAATCTCATGCATAAAATTGTCAATCATTGTATCAAAAACATTTAATATTTTCATTACATCATTATGTATTACTTCAAATCAAACATGATTTTATTCAACAATGTTAATCAAACATGATACACATTATGATTTCATATTTTCAATCAAAATCATTTTGTTTGTTTATCATAAAATATGCAATATTATCATTTTCGAAATTACTAGCATGATCATAATTTTTGTATTTTTATTTTTAAACATGTAATTTTCAAGAAAATAATTCTAAACTAAAAAAGAAAATACATCATGAAAGCATCAAGTAATTTAAAAAAAAATCAGAGGGATTTTGATTACCTTTTCATTGAAGGCGGTTAAGGCGTAGTTTGCCACCTCGCCTTTCTTGATTTTCTCCTCGTCTTCGGAGGAGCTCGATTCATCCCACTTTGTGTTCTTCTTCTTTGGCCTCTTCCTCCGTTCAAGTTCATTGTTTATTTTAGATTTTTGTTTAATAAACTTATTAAGATTTAGTGTTTGAAGTTCAAGTTCATCATTGTCCTCATCACTTGAGTCATCACTCAAGTGGTATTCATTTGTCCGGGGTTCCAAATCCTTCCTGTTCTTTGGAAGGTTGTTTTGTTCATCATGTTCATCATGTGCATTGTGCATCATTTCATATGTCATCAATGAACCAATTAGTTCTTCAAGTGGTAAGTTGTTTAGGTTTTTAGCTTCTTGTATTTCAGTTACTTTTGAATCCCACTTCTTAGAAAGAGAACGTAAAATCTTGTTTACGAGTTCAAAATCCAAAAAAATTTGCCAAGAGCTCTTAAACCATTGACAACATCCGTGAAATGGGTGTACATGTCAACAATGGTTTCGCAAGGCTTCATTCGAAAAAGTTCGTAAGAATGCATGAGAATGTTGATTTTGGACTCTTTCACTCGGCTAGTGCTTTCATGAGTGACCTCAAGAGTTCTCTAAATATCAAAAGCCAAATCACACATTGAAACGCGATTAAATTCATTTTTGTCAAGTGCACAAAACAAGGCATTTCATAGCCTTTGCGTTTAAAGAAAAATACTTCTTCTCCAAATCCGACCATTCGTTCATCGGTTTAGAGGGAAGTTGAAAACTGTTTTCAACAATATTCCATAAATCCAAATTCATAGAAATCAAGAAAACTCTCATTCTAGTTTTCCAATAAGTGAAGTCCAATCCGTTAAACAACGGTGGACTAACAACCAAAAAAACCTTTAAAGCCATGAAGAGCCATTTCTCTCGGTGTAAATCCGAAATGAGAAATACCGGCTCTGATACCAATTGTTAGGATCAAGAGCACTAAGAGGGGGGGGAATTAGTGCAGCGGAAAACTTTCAACGTTTAAAACCGAGTTAGGTATGATAAAGCCCGATTTTAGTAGAAAAGTCGATTAAGTAAATTTCTTTAACTTAAGATTAGGCAAGAAGTAGCTAAAATGAATCTGTTAAGGTAGTTTGCATTTGTGACGGAAATCAGAATGTAAGCAAAAACTGAAATCGATGTTCAATGCGAGAAAAGCGATTTACGTCTAAACACGATTCGGAAAATACTGAGCTGGGAAACACAATCGTAAAAGCGCAAAAGGCAGTAAGCTATGAAGGAGGTTTGCAGTAAGGATACTTAGCTCAAAGTAAATGCAAACTAGAGAAGATGGGAGTTTATAGTGGTTCCGTCAATCGTGACTACATCCACTCCTCCGATTCCTCTTCCGTCGAGGCCACCAGCATCCACTAACGATCTTCCTTTACTAGGCGAAGATCAACCTCCTTCTTACACCCCTCTTCTCCTTTTACTGGGTTTAGGAGATAACCCTTACAAGCACTCACTCTCCTCTCTTAAACATAATTCTAACACTTAAGCTAGAGGAGGGAAATTCTAGAGATTGCAGCAGTGTTTTCTCTCTTGTAATCTCTCTGTGCTTGTGTATTTTACCCAAGGATTGAAGGGGTATTTATAGGCTCCAAACAAGTTTGAATTTGGAGCTCAAATCGGTCATCTTCCGGAATTCTGGGGTATGGCGATTGCACCGCCTGATAGGGCTCGAAGACTGAGCCTCTGGGCAGTGCCACCGCTTGTCAGGGGCTGTTGCACCACTTGGCAGAGCTCGAAGATCGAGCTCAGGCGGTGCCACCGCTTGACTGGGGCGGTTGCACTGCCCAGCCAAAGCTCGGAGACCGAGCTCAGGCGGTTGCACCGCTGTCATAGGTGGTTGCACCACCCAATCTCGCTCGGAGATTGAGCCCTAGCGGTGCCACCGCCGTCCCAGGTGGTGCCACCTCTGGCTGGTGATCTGGGTCCGAATGGTTTGATCCATTCGGTCGAATTTGATTCTTTCAAGGGCCCAATTTCCCCTAGATTAAGTTAATGGGATCACCTCCCAATTCTAACTTAATCATCGTGCTAACTACGACAATTCTTTAAGACTTTTACTACAGCTTGCTCTGGTGCGTCAATTGCTTCTTTCGGCAAGCTTTCGACGAACATCCGACGGACCTCCGACGATGCTCCTGTGGACTTTTGGCAAACTCCTGGTCTTGCGACGATCCTCTTGGCGAGTTCCGATGAGCTTCTTTTGGCAAGCTCCTGGACTTCTCGGATTTGTTCCTGCAGAACCTCCGACGACCGTCCGGACTTCCCTCAAGCTCTCGAACTCTCAACGTGATCATTGTCCTGACTCCGACGCAACTCCTACTGCATGTCTTACTTTCATTGTAGTTAATCCCGCACATGTAAAACGAAACTTCGATCGAGACAATTAATCTGAAGCAATTAAATAAGTTGTCCGACATGTCATTGGTCCCTCGACGCTTCGTCCGATTCTTCGGCGCATCGTCCTCTCCTACAGCCTATTGCCCAATCGGCCAGTTGACTCCGCAACTCCGATATCCTTGGCACAATACCTGCTCTTCTTGGCCCGATGCCCAAGTCCATGGTCCGAAGCCTTCTGTCGATACGTCGACCGATCCATCGACCCGACGTATAATCTTCGACATGTTTCTCCAGCACAACATGATTTTTCCTGCTTTAATTGTCTCATCCTGATCGAAGCATCCTGCGTCACTCAAAACACAGATTAAAACATAAACACAATTATCGATTGGTTTCATCATCAAAATACGAGATTCAATAGTATCCCCTCGAACGAACGATCCGTCTGAGCTTCGACCGTCGATGCAACCCGCATCGATCCGCACCCCGAGCCGAGCGGCGGACCGGCTAACCACCGTTCCGTATCTAACCGAGGTGCATCGCCGACCCCCATCCGCATCCCTCCTGACAAATTCAAGCACTCTTTGACTCTCTTTTCAAAGGCCTTTTCATCTTTCCCTCGTGGTACTTGTTCGCTATCGGTCTCTCGCCCATATTTAGCCTTGGATGGAATTTATCGCCTGATTAGGGCTGCATTCCCAAACAACTCGACTCGTTGATAGCGCCTCGTGGTGCGATAAGGTCCGAGCCGAACAGGGCTCTCACCCTCCCCGGCGCCCCTTTCCAGG
>LS990921.1:25717448-25764948 GCA_900464855.2 Musa schizocarpa
TGTGTCAACCTGGGGGTTCCAGAGTGCTGAGATAGCTGACGTTTTGCTCTGCTCATGACGGTCACGGCGGCACGCAAGAACAACCCAAAAACTGGCCAAAACTGCCCAAAAACGAGCCAAAACTGACCATTTTTGTTTGAGCGAACGAGAGGCGCGCGACGAACTACGAGCGAAGCGAGAGGTAGCACCGTCCTTGCTATACAAAAGCCCCATCCAGCCCTGTGCCACCCGGGGAGTTCCAGGATGCTGAGATGGCTGACGGTTTGCTCCGCTCGACGGCCGGTCGCCAGCGGGCACGCAAGAACAGCCCAAAAACAGGACAAAACTGCCCAAAAAGGGGCCAAAACAGGCCATTTTTGGCTCAGCGAGCGAGTGGCGAGTGGCGGACAGTGAGCGAAGCGAGAGGCAGCACCGTCCTTGCTATACGAAAGCCCAATCCAGCCCTATGCCACCCGGGATTCAGCGTCTTTGAGATGGCTGACGCTTTGTTCAGCTCCACGACTCTCACCGCTGCATGCAAGAATAGCCTAAAAACTGGCCAAAATTGGCCATTTTTGGTCGAAATGAAGCGGCGAGTGGCGGACAAATGGCTTTGCGAGAGGCAGTACCGTCCCAACTATCTGGCTCCATCCAGTCCCTCAGTGCCACCCGGGGGGTTCCAGGGTGCTGAGATGGCTAACGTTTTGATCCGCACACGACGGTCGCCGCGGCACGCAAGAACAACCCAAAAACAGTCCAAAACAACCCAAAAACAGGCCAAAACTGGACATTTTTGGCAAAGCGAACTAGTGGCGAGCAGCGGATAGCGAGTGAAGTGAGAGGTAGCACCGTCCCTACTATACTGTTCCCATCTAGCCCTCAGACACACCCGTGGGGTTCCAGTGGTGCTGAGATGGTCGACGCTTTGTTCCGGCCACGATGGTCACCGCGGCATGCAAGAACAGCCCAAAAACAGGCCAAAATTGCCCAAAAAGGGCCATAACTAGCCATTTTGGTTGAGCGAAGCGACGAGCAGCGAACAAATGAGCGAAGCGGCAGCACCGCCCCTCGCTATCGAAAGCCCCATCTAGCCCCTCAGGCCACTTACCCGGTGTGTTCCATGGTGCCGAGATGGTCGACGCTTTGTTTCACATAAACGGTCACTGCGGCACGCAAGAACAACTCAAAAAAAGCCAAAACAGCCCAAAACTGGCCATTTTTGGTCGAAGCTTTTGATGAGCTGCGAAGTCACGGGACTTAGCTGGTTTTGCCTAAGTCAAGCGGCACTTTTGGCGGTGTCGTCCGCAAGATCGCCTCCCGAAGCCTCCCATGGTCCCTTAGGACCCACACAAGAGAGAACAGGATAGAGAAAACGCCTCACTCGGGATCCACAAGCAAACATCTCTGAAAAAACTTCATAGACAATGCAAATTACAAATAGACTTTACAAGCTCTGAATAGTTGCACAACAAAGGGTAAAATGGTCCTTTACAAACCGAAAATCTCTCACACATGTCCACATGACATAACATTTATTTACAAGCCTAAAGCGGCCACCAACCCAACTAAAATGGGATTATTAAGCCTTTGGCCGTCCCTCTACATGCTGTATAAAGCATGAATATACCAAAAGACACGGACATACATAAGCATTACATCAAATATCCTGTTTAGAAGTTTGTCCATGACATTCTCCCCCACTTATTCCTTCGACGTCCTCATTGAAGCCTTTGTCGACACTGCAACTCCTTGCCTTTGCCGAGTCTTCAATCTTCTGCCCACCACAATGCACCTCTTGGCTCCTAGTCGCTTCCATTCTTTGTTTGGAGTAGTCGAACCTTTGATCCGCTTCTTCCTTTCAACTTCGCCAATGACTCGACTCTGGTGTGGGGTTGGCTGAGTTGTGTTGATCCTTATTGATTCCTGCGGAATCCTCCAAATGAAGAAAAAGACCATCCTTACTGCGCTAGTCTCTCAAATGCCTCATGTTGCTTGAACTGGTGGATGCTTGTTGGAGCTTTAACGAGCATCGCCTCGCAAACTTCAAGTTTTGGGTCCTTCCTCCACAAAATTTGCTCATTGACTCTTCTTTCACTTAGTTGTCACATCCAAGTAGGTTCGCATCACTTCCGCTTTTCGATTGGCATTTCGTTGGGAAATGAAGCGGACAATCTACTCTCAAGATAATCGATCACCCGTTGGTGAGGATTTGACAACTATTATCTTCCATTATCTTCGAAGGGTCTTTGAACTTATGCAGAGCTCCTCTACTAGATATATAAGAAAATTGGGGTACTCGATTTCGCCCATTCTCTTAAGGGTTGAGAAGGCAAAGGTTACTTGACTTCGCCCGCCTTCTCGAGGTTGTACTCCATGCATCGAGCTGGTTACTAGCCTTCGCCTGCTCTTTGCTCCCACTTCAAGCACTTTGAAGTGTTTGCACTCCTTGCGTTGAGTTAGCTACCGTGATTCACCTTCTCAATGCCATCAACTTCTCCGAATGCAGGAAGTTTTCACCCCAACTTGGAGTAATTCTCTAATAGACTTAGTCGCCTCACGGGATTGTACCGTCTTCTCCATCAACCTTGCCGCCTACTCCCCTAAGTAGCGAAGGTACAGCACCGTGTACTGACTACTTCGTTCCTTGGTCGTGCACTCTTGCATGACCCAAAGTCCTTCACTTTCAGCTATCTTGATGAGAAACTCATTGAATCCGGTCTTACGGAGTTCCTTGGCCTCTGCCCTTCAGCCTTGTCTCGGTACTTGGAGTTTGCCTCTACATGCTCCACCTCCTCGGCCCATTTCATGATCAAGCGCTCTCCCTCCATGAGAGCAAGGGATCAATGACTTTCACGGAAGTCCCGCCTTTGCGGTACCATGGCACTGCCATGCCCATGGCACTACTATCCGTCGCCAAGATTCCTCGCATCCCTTTTTTCTTCACAATCAGTAGATATGCCTCTGTGGTACTCCTCCGAGTCCACCTCCATTCTATATAATGCTTGATTTTGGGTAGCTAAGTCCCTCTGGACTCGTCGTCGCTTCCTCGCCCCTTTTGACCCCCTGCTTCAACACCTCTTTGTTCTCCAAGCAGCTCCCTTTGGTCGATGGAAAGACAGACTGTAACTCCCATGCACGGCCTCTGCCATCACGTTGTAGGGTTTGCACCAATTCTGTTCTCCTTAGCTTCCTTGGTAGCAACGTTAAACACTTTCGACCTTGTCCTCTCGACTTGTCGGGCTCCCTTTGCTTAATATGAGCTCGAGCAGTCCAACTCTCCAATGCTTCGATCATACCGCTGTATGATCAAGTCCCTCCCATGAGACTCACTAGTACTTGCATTCGAACTTTTCCCTTGATGGAACACAGCCCCCATATGTCGATGACCAAGGCTTTCATCCGATGCAAAATTGATGCACGCGGAAGAAGACCTGCCTCTGGCGGTACCATGGCCTTCACTCCTTGAATCCATAGCCCTTCTTGCCGTCGTGTTGTTCATGAAGTGGAGCTTCCAAGTAGCTCCCGATCATACCTCCAGATGATCTAGTCCCTCACGGGCAAGATTGTGTGTATCACATTGCCACGAACTGTTCCACCACGATCCGCTGCACCATGTCGCCTCCTGGTGACATCTCCATTGCATTCTGATCCTTGTGGGATGAACTCGAATTGTGGTCCCTCCATATGTGGCCTCTGCCAATACATCGCAAGGTCTCTTCCACTTTCGATTTTGTTCGCTCCTTTGGCCATCGACTTTCATCCACAAACTCTTACAACTATTAAAAGATAATCTCTCTACCGCTCAAGCCAGAATGAAGCAGCAAGCCGACACACGACGAAGTGAAAGAGAATTTTCAGTGAGAGATTGGGTTTATCTTAAGCCTACAACCATACAAGCAACTCTCTATCAACACTGAGCCTCCATGAAGCTATCCCCACGCTTTTATGGGCCCTATCGGATCACAGGCGTGTGGAGCCGTGGCATACAAACTTAAATTACCCGAGGATGCCAAAATTCATCCTGTCTTCCACGTATCATGCCTAAAGCCCAAGTTGGGAGAACACGAGTCACCCCAGATCCAACTGCCCAACACAACCGAGGATGGAGTTATTCAAGCCCAACCACAAAGGCTATCCTCGATCGCTTGGATTGTGATGCGTCGCCGACATCCCTCTACTGAAGTACTAGTGCATTGGAATAATCTACCACTTGAAGACGCCACATGGGAACCATATGAGGAGTTGAAGACCCGGTTCCCGAGTTCATGGAATCTCGGCCTGAGGACAAGGCTGATTTGAAAGAGGGCGGTCTGGGACTCTAGCTAGGAGAGTCCCAATTGAGAGGGACACTCTGTTAGGACTCTAACTAGGAGAGTTCTAATTGAGAGGACATTCTGTTATGAGGTTTTTTTTCTTAGAGAAGAATTAGGAGTTGTAAGGGAATAGGAGTCTTGAGTATGAGTCATATTAGGAGTTGGTTAGAAGTAAGAGTCTTAAATAGGAGTCCTATTAGGAGTTAGGGTTTTAGAAGCCCTATAAATAGCCATGTATTCCTTCTCTTTTGACAAGCAATAGATGAATCTTTTCTGCAGCCTTTAAGCAGCAACTTGGAGGGAGGAACCCCATAGAGTTCCAAGGAGGCCGATCCCCTAAAGAGATCAACCCCAAGTTTAGAATCTGCAAGGGTTCTAATACTATAGTCCCTCATCCATCTAATATCCCGAGACCGTGTATATCGAGCATGGTGTTGTCGGGACCCATACGGTTTCTACTCGAAGTCTCGCTCTAATCGATTCTCCCGAGAACTCTTTCTCTCTCAACCCAATGACCCCGCCGGGGATTTATCTCGAGCAAGAACACATGGGATATTCCTCTCATGACGCCGAGAGTTGATGATCCTCTATCGACACTCAATAGCCCTCGTAAGGTCGACTACCACTCCCAATGACCAGCTATACTAGATCCGGGACAGCCAAACCTATAAGTCCGGTATCAAAGAGTGGATCACTCATCTGAGACATCCTTGGTGTCTCAAGTCTAAAAGACCATATACACCACTAGGACTACGGAATCACCGGCTCCGACAATAAGGCATCATCAACCATCCAAATTCCGTGGCGGATCAATCAGTGAACTCATTCTCCAATGAGCACCTGTATGTATCCCTAGTGTCCCTACACGAAAGCAACTATGAGACCATTTGCATCCATCATATGGACGGTATACTGACACACCAGTCAGTCCGATTATCACGATGTCCCTCTCGAGTAACCTATGACCGGGATTATTTAGGATATGTGTTTAAAGGTGAATCGATCTCACTATCGTGATCTCATCACGATCCGATTCCCTTTGCACAAATCCAAGGACATCGCAATATATGTATGCATTTATGCAATAGTTATAAAGTGATATACGCCAAAATATAATAAGAAAAAAGATTCTGTATCAAGTCACATTGCCATCACTCACATGATTGGCTTGCTGGGCACCTATGACTAGCAGGTCGATTGCCAAAGGAGCGAACAAAACCGAAGGTGGAAGAGACCCTGCGATGTATTGGCAGAGGCCACACATGAAGGGTTCACAATTCGAGTTCATCCCACAAGGATCAGAATGCAATAGAGATGTCACTAGGAGGCGACATGGTGCAGCGTATCATGGTGGAACAGTTCGTGGCAATGCGATACACACAACCTAGCCCCGTGAGGGACTAGATCATATGAAGGTATGATCGGGAGCTACTGGAAGCTCCACTTCAGTGAACAACACGACGGCAAGGAGGGCTATGGATTCAAGGAGTGAAGGCCATGGTACCACAGAAGTGAGTCTTCCGTGCGTGCATCAAATTTTGCATCGGATGAAAACCTTGGTCATCAGCATATGGGGGCTGTGTTTCACCAAGGGAAAAGTTCAAATGTAAGTACCAGTGAGTCTCATGGGAGGGACTTGATCATACAACGGTATGATCAAAGCAGTTGGAGAGTTGGACTGCCCCAGAGCTCATATTCGCTTAAGGGAGCCCGACATGTCAGAGGACAAGGTCGAGTAAGCAAATGTTGCTACCAAGGAAGCTAAGGAGAACAAAATCGGTGCAAACCCTACAACATGATGGTAGAGGCCATGCATGAGAGTTGCAGTCTGTCTTTCCATCGACCAAAGGGAGCTGCTTAGAGAACACAGAGGTGTTGAAGCAAGGGATCGAAAGGGGCGAGGAAGCGATGATGAGTCTAGAGGGACTTAGCTACCCAAAATCAATCATCAGATAGAATGGAGGTGGACTCGGAGGAGCACCACAGAGGCATATCTACTGATTGTGAAGAAAAGGGATGCAGATGCGAGGCGACGGATAGTAGTGCCATGGGCATGGCAACGCCATGGTACCGCAGAGGTGGGACTTCCGTGAAAGTCATTGATGTTAGGACTGGAGCAGCACTAAGAGGGGGGGGGGTGAATTAGTGCAACGGTAAAGTATGATAAACTTTCCACGATTTAAACACTTACGAAAACTTCGTACGATAAAAGCAACGTTTCGTTTGAAACCGTTTCGATTGCATTTTTAACTTGAAGGCATACGTAAGAAGGAGACAAAGAAGTAGAGCATCAAAGTGAAGATGGTTTGCAGTAATATAAATGACAATAAGATAAATGCAAACCAGAGAAGACGGTAGTTTATAGTGGTTCGGTCAATCGTGACCTACATCCACTCCTCCGATTCCTCTTCCGTCGAGGCCACCGACATCCACTAATGATCTTCCTTTACTAGGCAAAGATCAACCTCCTTCTTACACCCCTCTTACAACCTCTTACAAGTGGTTCACCCTTTTACAAAGATTTCAAAGAAAAGAAAGGAGGTGAACACTCAAGCTATTGAAAACAAAACTTTTCCTAAAGCTTTTCTCAACTTCTAGCTTCTCAAAAGGTTGTAATCTCAGCTGAGATTTGAGGGGTATTTATAGGCCTCAAGAGGATTCAAATTTGGGCTCCAAAATTTGAATTCTCTTGGAGTTCCCGATGCTAGCGGTGCCACCGCTTGTTAGTTTCTGACCCTGACAGTGCTAGGCGGTGCCACCGCCCAGCCCAAGTAGTGCTACCGCCCAGCTCTCGGGCACTAGGTGGTGCCACCGCCCAGCCCAGGCGGTGCCACCGCCTACAGTGTTTCAGCCCACTAGTTGGGCTTCAATCTTGGCCCAAACTAGTCCGAACTCAGACCCAATTGGCCCCTACTTGGGATATAGGATTAATACCTAATCCTAACCCTAATTAACATGCTAACTAGGAATTTAAAGATATTTTATAAGCTATTACAAAGTCCATAAGTCAAGACTTCTTCCGGCGAGCTTCCGGCGAACTCTCGGCGGTCTTCCGATAAACTCTCGGAAACCATTCTGCGGACTCCCGACAAGCTCTTAAACTTCACGATTTGATCTTGGCGAGTTCCAACGAGCTTCTTCGGCAAGCTCCGATCTTTCTCGGCGAGCTCCGCGAACTTCCCACGAACCTTTCGGTGAGCTTCCAAAAAACCCTTTGGCAAGCTCCCTACTCATTCTCGGCTAGTTCCGGTAGCATTCCCGACGAACCTTCAGACTTCTGTCGAACTCTCGAACTCCCAATGAATCCTTCGCGCTTGACTCCGCACTTTGTTTCGCTTTATGTCTTTCTCATTATCGTAGTTATTGCTGCACACACAAACTAAAACTCTACTCCGATCTAGACAATTATTACAATGCGAATCGACATTCCGTTGCCCGGCACGTCATTGTTGGCGCTTCGTCTTATTCTTCAGCGCATCGTCCTCTCTTGTGGCTTGTTGCCTAATCGGCGGTTGACCTCCGCAACTCCGATATCCTTGGCACAATTCCGCTCTCCTTGGCTTGATGCCCGACGTCCGAAGCCTTCTGCCGTCCAATATCCTGACGTGATCTCCTCCGGCGCAACGTCAATTCCTCCTGTGTTAACTGTCTAATCCTGATCGAGTAGACTTGCATCACTCAAAATGCAGTTTAAATTATAAACACATATCAAGTGGTTTCATCATCAAAATACGAGATTAAACAATTGATCCCTTGCTCTCATGGAGGGAGAGCACTTGGTCGTGAAAGGGGCCGAGGAGGTGAAGCATGCAGAGGCAAACTCCAAATACCGAGACAAGGCTGAAGTCAATGAGTTTCTCATCAAGATAGCCGAAAGTGAAGGACTTCGGGTCATGCAAGAGTGCACGACCAAGGAACAAAGTAGTCAGTATGCGGTGTTGTACCTTCGCTACTCAGGGGAGTAGGCGGCAGGGTTGATGGAGAAGACGGTACAATCCCAGAGGCGACCAAGTCTATTAGAGAATTACTCCAAGTTGGGGTGAAAACTTCCTGCATTCCAGAAGTTCGATGGCATTGAGAAGGTGAATCACAGTAGCTAACTCAACGCAAGGAGTGCAAACACTTCAAGTGCTTCAGAAGTGTGAGTAAAGAGCAGGCGAAGGCTAGTAACCAGCTCGATGCATGGAGTACAATCTCGAGGAGGCGGGCGAAGTCAAGTAACCTTTGCCTTCTCAACCCTTAAGAGAATGGGCGAAACCGAGTACCCAAATTCTCTTATCTATCCAGCAGAGGAGCTCTGCATAAGTTCAAAGACCCTTCGAAGATAATGGAAGATAATAGTTGTCAAATCCTCACCAATGGTGATCAGTGCTACTGAGAGTAGATTATCCGCTTCATTTCCCAATGAAATGCCAATCGAAAGCGGAAGTGATGTGAACCTACTTGGATGTGACAACTAAGTGAAAGAAGAGTCAATGAGCAAATTTTATGGAGGAAGGACCCAAAACTTCAGAAGTTTGCGAGACGATGCTCATTAAAGCTCCAACAAGCATCCACCCAGTTCAAGCAGCATGAGGCATTTAAGAGACTAGCGCAGTAAGGATGATCTTTTCCTTCATCTGGAGGATCCGCAGGAACCAACAGGGATCAACACAACTCAGCCAACCCCACACTAGACTCAGAGTAATTGGCGAGTTGAAGCAGCAGGGCAGATGAATGGTTTGACTACTCAAACACAGCAGCGGAGAGCAGTTGGGAGCCAAGAGACACATTGCAGCTGGAGCAGAAGATTGAAGACTCAACAGAGGCGAGGAGTTGCAGTGTCGACAAAGGCTTCGACGAGGACGTCAAAGGAATAAGTGGGGGAGAATGTCATGGACAAACTTCTAAATAGGATGTTTGATGTAATGCTTATGTATGTCCGTGTCTTTTGGTGTGTTCATGCTTTGTACAGCATGTAGAGGGACGACCGAAGGCTTAATAGTCCCATTTTAGTTGGGTTGGTGATCGCTTTAGGCTTGTAAATAAAGGTTATGTCATGTGGACACATGTGATAGATTTTTGATCTATAATGGACCATTTTACCCTTTGTTGTGCAACTGTTCAAAGCTTGTAAAGTCTGTTTGTAATTTGCATTGTCTATAAAGTGTTTTTCGGAGATGTTTGCTTGTGGATCCCGAGCGAGGCGTTTTCTCTATCCTGTTCTCTCTTTTGTGGGTCCTAAGGGATCATGGGAGGCTTCGAGGAGACTGACCCTTGCGTACAGACATGCAAGGGTGCTGCACGACTTAGCAAAACTAGCTAAGTCCGTGATAGAGCGGCGGACATCAAACGAAGCGAGAGGCAGTACCGTCCTTGCTATACGAAAGCCCCATCCAGCCCACTGCCACTCGGGGGTTCCAGGGTGTGAAATGGCTGACGTTTTGCTCCGCTCAAGACGATCACTGCGGCACGCAAGAACAGCCCAAAAGCAGGCGAAACTGCCCAAAAACCAGCCAAAACTGGCCATTTTTTGCTAAGCGAACGAGCGACGAGCGACGGACAACGAGCGAAGTGAGAGGCAGCACCGTCCCAGCTATATGAAAGTCCCATCCAGCCCTATGCCACCCGGAGGGTTCTAGGGTGCTGAGATGGCTAATGTTTTGCTCCGCTCAAGACGGTCGCCGCGGCATGCAAGAACAGCCCGAAACTAGCCAAAACTGCCAAAAAAGGGCCAAAACTGGCCATTTTTGGTTGAGCGAGCTAGCGGCGAGCGGCGGACAACGAGCGAGGCGAGAGGCAGCACCGTCCCTGCTATACGAAAGCCCCATCCAGCCCTGTGCCACCCGGGGGGTTCCAGGTTGCTAAGATGGCTGACGTTTTGCTCCGCTCACGACTATCGTCGCGGCACGCAAGAAGAACCCAAAAACTCGCTAAAACTGCCCAAAAAGGGGCCAAAACTGGCCATTTTTGGATGAGCAAGCGAGCAGCGAGTGGCAGACAACGAGTGAGATGGCTGACATTTTGCTCTGCTCATGACGGTCACCGCGGCACGCAAGAACAGCCCAAAAACTAGCCAAAACTGCCAAATATCGGGCCAAAACTGGCCATTTTTGGCTGAGCGAGCGTGCGGCGAGCTGTCAGAAAGTGAGCAAAGCAAGAGGCAGAACCATCCCTGCTTTACGAAAGCGCCATCCAGCCCTGTGCCACCCAGGGCGTTGCAAGGTGCTGAGATGGCTGACGTTTTGCTCCACTCACGACGATCGCTGCGGCATGTAAGAACTGCCAAAAGCAGGCCAAAACTGCCCAAAAAAGGGCCAAAATTGGCCTTTTTTGGCTGAGCGAACGAGCGGCGAGCGGCAGATAGTAAACAAAGTGAGAGGCAGCACCGTCCCTGCTATACGAAAGCCCCATCCAGCCCTGTGCCACCCGGGGGTTCCAGGGTGCTGAGATGGCTGACGTTTTGCTCCGCTCAAGATGGTCGCCGCGGCACGCAAAAACAACCTAAAAACAAGCCAAAACACCCCAAAAACGAGCTAAAAATAGCCATTTTTGGCTGAGCGAACGAGCGGCGAGCGACGGACAGAGAGCGAAGCGAGCTGAAGCACCGTCCCTGCTATAATCTAGCCCTGTGCTACCTGGGGAGTTTCAGGGTGCTGATATGGCTGACGTTTTACTCTGCTCAAGACGGTCGCCGTGGCACGCAAGAACAGCACAAAAACAGGCCAAAACTACCCAAAAAGGGCCAAAATCGGCCATTTTTTGCTAAGCGAACGAGCAGCGGACAACGAGCGAAGAGAGAGGTAGCACCGTCCCTACTATACGAAAGCCCCATCTAGCCTTGTGCCACCCAAGGGGTTCCAAGGTGCTGAGATGGCTGACGTTTTGCTCCGCTCATGACAGTCACCGTGGCACGCAAGAACAGCCCAAAAACGGGCCAAAACTGCCCAAAAAGAGGACACAACTGGCCATTTTTGGCTGAGCGAGCGAGCGATGAGCGACGGACAACAAGCGAAGCTATAGGCAGCACCGTCCCTACTATACGAAAGCCCCATCCAGCCTCGTGCTACCCGGGGGGTTCTAGGGTGCTGAGATGGCTAACGTTTTGCTCCGTTCACGACGGTTGTCGCGGCTCACAAGAACAGCCCAAAAACTGGCCCAAACTGCCCTAAAACGGGCCAAAACTGGCCATTTTTGGCTGAGCGAGCGAGCGACGAGCGACGAAATACGAGTGAAGCGAGAGGTAGCACCATCCCTGCTATACGAAAGCCCCTTCCAGCCCTGTGGCACCCGGGGGGTTCCAAATTGCTGAGATGGCTGACATTTTGCTTCGCTCAAGACGGTCGCCGCGACATGCAAGAACAGCCCAAAAACTGGCCAAAACTACCCAAAAATGTGCCAAAACAGGCCATTTTTGGTTGAGCGAAAGAGCGACGGATAGCGAGCAAAGCGAGAGGCAACACCGTCCCTGCTATACGAAAGCCCCATCTAGCCCTATGCCATATGGGGGGTTCCAGGGTGCTGAGATGGTTGATGTTTTGCTCCGCTCACAATGGTCACCGCAGCATGCAAGAACAGCCCAAAACAGGCCAAAACGGCCCAAAAACGGGCCAAAACTGGCCATTATGGGCTGAGTGAGTGAAAGACGAGCGACGGACAGCGAGCGAAGCGAGAGGCTGCACCGTCCCTGCTATACGAAAGCCCCATCCAGCCCTGTGCCACATGGGGGTTTCCAGGGTGCTGAGATGGCTGACGTTTTGCTCCGCTCACGACGGTCGCCGCGGCACGCAAGAACATCCCAAAAACGGGCCAAAACTGTCCAAAAATGGGCCAAAACTAGTCATTTTTGGCTGAGCGAGCGAGCATCGCGCGACGGACAGTGAGCGAATCAATAGGTAGAACCGTCCCTACTATACGGAAGCCCCATCCAGCCATGTGCCACCCGGGGGGTTCTAGGGTGCAGAGATGGCTGACGTTTTACTCCGCTCACAACGGTCGTCGTGGCACACAAGAACAACCCAAAAACTGGCCTAAACTGCCCAAAAATGAGCCAAAACTGGCCATTTTTGGTTGAGCGAGCGAGCAGCGAAGAGCGAGCAAAGCGAGAGGCAGCATCGTCCCTACTATACGAAAGCCCCATCTAGCCCTGTGCCACCTGAGGGATTCCTGGGTGCTGAGATGGCTGACGTTTTGCTCCGCTCACGACGGTCGCCGCGGCACGCAAGAACAACCTAAAAACAGGCCAAAACTACCCAAAAAGGGGCCAAAATAGGACATTTTTTGCTCAGCGAGCGGGCGGCAAGTGGCGGACAGCACGCGAAGTGAGAGGCAGCACCGTCCCTGCTATACGAAAGCCCCATCCAGCCCTATGCCACCCAGGGGGTTTTAGGGTCCTGAGATGGCTGACGTTTTGCTTCGCTCACGACGGTCAACGCGGCACGCAAGAATAGCCCAAAAACAGGCCAAAACAACCCAAAAACGGGTCAAAACTGGCCATTTTTTGCTTAGCGAGCGAGCGACGAGCAGCGGACAGCGAGCGAAGCTAGAGGCAGCACCATCCCAGCTATACGAAAGCCCCATCCAGCCTTGTGCCACCCGAGGTATTCCAGGGTACTGAGATGGCTGACGCTTTGGTCCGCTCACGATAGTCACCGCGGCACGCAAGAACAACTCAAAAACAGACCATTTTTGGCTAGTGAGCGAGCGGTGAGCGGCGGACAGCGAGCGAAGCGAGAGGCAGCACCGTCCCTGCTATACGAAAGCCCCATCCAGCATTGTGTCACCCGGGGGGTTCCAGGGCGCTGAGATGGCTGACATTTTGCTCTGCTCATGACGGTCGCTGCGGCATGCAAGAACAGCCCAAAAACTGGCCAAACCTGCACAAAAACGTGCAAAAACTAGCCATTTTTGGCTAAGCGAGCGAACTGCGAGTGGTAGACAGCGAGTGAAGCGAGAGGCCTGTCACGAGGGCAGCAACGCCACCGCCACGCCGCTCCATGGGCGAAACCCCCCCATTGGGGCGGCGCTGGCGGGACAAAGACCACCATGAGGGCGGCGGCGCCCGCAGGGGGCCAACCTGCAGGGCAGCACCGCCTCGCGGGCGGCGTTGCCCCCGGCAGAACTACACGCTGAGGCGGGCGACGCATGGGCGGGCTTCCACCTGACAATGGCAGGCCAATGGCGCGGCGCCGCGCAGAAGCGGGCGGGGCCCTCGCCGCCGCCGCCAGCAGGGTGGCGGCGGCGGCGGCAGCAGCGAAGGGCATTAGGGTTTTCTGGAAAAAGACAATTTTGCCCCCGTGAATTTGAGAAATTCCAGTTTACGTCTTTTGTCCAAATTACGAAAATACCCTTAAGAATTGAGAAATTCCCTACATATCCCTGATTTCAGAAAAATATTAATTAATTAAAAGGTTTAGTTGATTATTATTTTTTATTATTATCTAGTAGTCCTACATGATGATGATTATTTATACATGTGATGTATGATGTGTGGACGGATGATCATGGATCGTGTGATGTGTGTATTTGTGATTATTATTATTGAGGTCTGCGAACCTCCATTATATTTCTCGTTTATTGTCGGGCCTGTGTGCCTATGATTAAGTTGTAATCACATGAGGAGGCGCAGCGGGAGCGTGGATGCGATAGCGGGACCCACGAGACGGACGATCGTGATGCATGGAGATGCATCAAGATGTCGGCAACCGAAAACCGACGAGGACGAGATGGACAATCACAAGGGCATGGAGATGCACCGTTGCACACATAGATCTTGATGTGAGTGATTAGGCCCATCGGCTCTCGGGCCTAATCATATTAGGGTCGGTCCATGATCATCCGATGTGATTGCTTATACACATGCTAGATATGTATATATATTTGCATGCGATGTAGATATATATTAAATATGTATATGTGTGACATGTCATATTAGGAGACCAAATTATAGAAACATCTCTCGAAAATATTAAGTCGGTAAACGTGAGGCAATTAGATTGACCCACGGGCCTTCCATCGTTATGAGTAGGAACCCATTCTGGTGTAGGTTGAGTTGGTCGAGTCCCTCGAGACTCACCTATATCGCGATTCGCTATCTTGCTTACGACATAGAGATGTCACCGTGACCCGAGGACATGGTATGCTTGGTCGAGTCCCTCGAGGGTATATCATCAAATCGGACTCATCTTGTAACGAAGGTGTTGACTTAACCGAAAGCATCATGGTTGGTCGAAGTCCCTCGAGGCCATGGTGATTCTGGAGACCGAACAGGGCGGGAATCACAAGGAGTTGTGATCGCAAGAGTTGCCTACCTTTTTTAGCTTAGTGTGATTGGTCGAGTCCCTCGAGGTTACACTAAGACGGCCGATTGATCCCCGATCCCCACTAGAAGTCTGTTGGAGACTTCCGTTTCACATCTTTGAGGGTGTCGCGGACTCGTTAGTAAAATAGTGGGAGCATATTAAGATAGAAGTCCATATCTTGATAGTTTATTTCTTGCAAAATCTGCATGTTATTCATTTCGCTACATCTTTATTTTCAAAAATGTCGCTTTCAAATCCCTTTACGTGGCATACTTGATGTCAACCGCCTTACTTGGTCCAAATCGGGTATGCCCCTTGATACAAAGATGCCTACGCCTCAAGAAGGGGCAAGCGAGGATGAGATCGCCGCTACGTGAAAGTACATTGATGACTCCACTCTTGCTCGGTATATATGTTGGGCTCTATGACTCCAGAGTTACTGAGACAACATGAAAAGATGGATGCCGATCCATTCTCCTACATGTCCATAAAATTATTTGAGGAACAGGGGAAGGACTCAACGATATGAGATATCCAAGAGCTTTTTCCGCTAGGATGACCGAGGGGGGACACCGGTTCAGAACCATGTCCTAAAGATGATTGAGTGGATAGAGAAACTCACAGTGTCTAGGAATGGTCCTAGAGGATAACTTGTGTGTGGACATTGTGCTTCATCCCCTACCAGATTCCTTTTCACAGTTCATAATGAATTTTAATATGAACAAGCTTGAGGTGACTCTCCCGAGCTCCTCAATATGTTGAGGGAGGCAGAGAGTACTATTAAGAAAGAGAAGTCAGTTCTCTACACCGGTGAGACCAGAAAGAAAAGGAAAGCGAAAGGTCCCTTAAGAAGGGAAAGGGCAAGGGCAAACAAGGTAAAGCAAAGGTTGCTAAGAAAGACCCAAAGAAAGGACAAAGGCCGGTGCTTCCACCGTGGTAAAGATGGGCATTGGAAGAGAAACTGCAAAGAGTACCTTGTAGAAAGGGCTAAACAAAAGCTTGATGAAGCTTCAGTGTACATTCATGATCGGTCTCCATTTGTCGACTCTTATGATAACACATGGGTATTGGATACCCAGTAGTGCTTATCATATATGCAATTCGCTGTGGTTACGGCAAGACCTAGGAGACTACTGAGAGGCGAGATGGACCTCAAGATGGGTAATGGAGCAAAAGTTCTTGTATTAGCTGTTGGCGAGGTCGTCCCTACATCCGCCTAGTGGAGCTTTTATTGCATTAGATGCATGTTATTTTGTTCCTTCTATTATCAAAAAACATTATCTCCATTTCATGTTTAACAATTAGTGGATATAAATATGTTTTTGAGAACAATGGTTGTTCAATATTATTAGATGATAAGATCATCACGAAAAGGAACATTGCATAATGGTTTATTTATGTTAGACACCACTCCACATATCATGAATGTAAATGTGTCCAAAAGGAAACGAGATGAGTTGAACAAAGGCATACCAGTGGCATTGTAGGCTAGGTCACATCCATGAAAGAAGGATTCAAAAGTTGCTGAATGATGGATATCTAGATCCATTCGACTATGTGTCATATACAACTTGTGAGCCTTGCATTCGTGGAAAACCCACTCAAATCTCCATTTAGTAGAATCGAGAGAGAGCCAATGAGTTGTTGGAACTCATACATAGTGATGTATGTGGACCCATGTCAACTCATGCCATTGGAGGTTACTCCTACTTCATTACATTTACTTGATGATTTCTCAAGGTATGGATATGTGTACTTAATGAAGTACAAGTCCGAGGCCTTTGAGAAATTGAGAGAGTATAAAAATGAGGTGGAGAACCGGATGGAAAGAGTATCAAAACTCTTCGATCGGATCGAGGAGGTGAATACTTAAGTACAGAGTTTACTCAGTTCCTCAAGGACCATGGGATATTATCCCAATGGACACCTCCTTATACACCCGAGCTCAATGGTGTCTCTGAAAAGGAGAAATCGTACATTATTAGATATGGTACGGTCCATGATGAGTTTTTGACCTACCTACCCATCTCATTCTGGGGATATGCCCTAGAAACCGCAGACTTACCTTTCTGAATAGAGTTCCAACTAAGTCGGTAGTATCTACACCATATGAGATATGGAAAGGGAAGAAGCCTGATCTTAAGGTTGTTAAGATCCGGGGCTGCCCCCTCCATGTTAGAAGACACAACCCCATAAGTTTGAATCAAGGACGAGCGATGCAAATTTGTGGGATACCCTAAGGAAACTTGTGGGTATTATTTCTATCATCTCGAGGACCAAAAGGTCTTTGTAGCTAAGAGAGCAGTGTTCCCTGAGAAGGAACACATTCTTGACAGAGACAAGTGGGAGAATGATAGAATTGAGCGAGGTTGGAGAACCAAGCTCAAGCACCACTCTACGTTCCCGAGTCTATTCAGTACCTAATACACAAGTATCAACTTTACGTGGGTCTAATAGAGTATCCCATCCTCCGAGAGATATATGGGACATATTAGAGCAGAGGATGTAGAGGATATTGATCCTCACTCCACGAGGAGGCTATTATGAGTATAGACTCGGAAGTGGAAAGAAGCCATGAATTTCGAGATGGATTCTATGTACTCCAATAAGGTTTGGAACCTAGTTGATGCGCCCAAGGCATTGTACCCATCGGTTGCAAGTGGATCTTTAAGAAAAAGATCGGAGTAGATGGAAAGGTAGAGACCTATAAAGCAAGGCTAGTGGCTAAGGGGTATCGTCAAAGGCAAGGTGTTGACTACGACGAAACTTTCTCACCCGTAGCAATGCTAAAATCCATCAGAATTCTATTGGCTATTGCAGCACACTATGATTATGAGATCAGGTAGATGGATGTGAAAACCGCATTCCTCAATGGGAACCTTGAGGAGGAGGTGTATATGATGCAACCTGAGGGATTCGTGTCCAAAAACTGCCCAGATAAGGTGTGTAGGTTGCTTAGATTCATTTATGGACTAAAGCAAGCTTCCCGAAGTTGGAACATAAGATTTGATGAGGCAATCAAATTTGATGAGGCAATCAAATTTGATGAGACAAACTTCTAAACAGGGGGTTTGATGTAATGCTTATGTATGTCCGTGTCTTTTGGTATGTTCATGCATTGTACAGCATGTAGGGGGACGGCCGAAGGCTTGATAGTGCCATTTTAGTTGGGTCGGTGGCCGCTTTAGGCTTGTAAATAAAGGTTGTGTCATGTGGACACGTGTGAGAGATTTTCGGTCTAGAATGGACCATTTTACCCTTTGTTGTGCAACCGTTCGAGCTTGTAAAGTCTGTTTGTAATTTGCATTGTCTATAAAGTGTTTTTCGAGATGTTTGCTTGTGGATCCCGAAAGAGGCCTTTTCTCTGTCCCCGTCTCTCTTTTTGTGGGACCTAAGGGACCATGGGAGGCTTCGGGGAGGTCGACCCTTGGACGGACACGCAAGGTGCCGCACGACTTAACAAAACCAGCTAAGTCCGTGACACTAAGATTACCTCGGCCAGCTACCGCTGCCCATGGCGCTCTGCCCAGCGGGTCAAGGTCACATGGCGCCCTCTACCGGGCTGCCAACCCGCCGGCCATAGCGCACCGTCGGCCGGGGCTTTGTAGCCTTTGGCAGTCTTAGCATCTTGTTTGGCGGCCGGTGGTGCTGGTCATGGCTGCGGTCGCTCGCAGGTGGCTGCAGGCATGCAGATCGAGGGCAGCAACTGTTGCTGCCCTTCCTCGCTTTTGCGTCAACGATTTTGACGTCAATATTCTTCCTAAACACAACACACGCAGTTCAAAACCAATCATTTGCACGAACAACCTGGCTCTGATACCACTATTGGGAAATCATGGGGGCGACATCATATGCGCAGCGGAAGAACAAGAAAACAAAAATCCCCGATTCCCAAAAAGATGTTTGTCGTCGTGCGAAGATTGGTGCGCAAAAATCCGTAAAACACAAAACTGTGTATAGAAATTGTGTTACCTAGGGAGATCGTATATCCCTGTTTCCTTGCAGATCCTTAGGAGAGGGTGAAGGAGGTCAAGCGTCCTCCTCTCTAGCGGTGATCCACACAAGGGGTTGGCGACGACCCTCCTCAAAACTCCGTGCCTCCGAGGTGGAGAGGAGAGGAGAATAGGAAAGGCAAGCAAAGACTCTAGCCTATGAGGCTGTGAATCCCTCCTATTTATAGAGATCCCGTGTCAAACCCTAATGGGTCCTTCCCTAGTGGGTATTGGATCTACATCCAATAAGACAAAGGGCTCAGGTCGGATATCTCATATCCAACCTCTACTCATCGCAATGCCTACCATATGTGTGTGACACTCTAGGCCCAATATCGAAATGGGCCGTGAGTCATACCTGTCGAACTCCTTCTAACTCGAATGAATTATTATCTCTGTAATAATTTACTTGAGTCATCGACTTCGGGCGATACTAGGCCACTACTGGCCAGTAGTCCCCAAACGATCTGAGGGGAATCCAATCCATTGGACCTGTCCTGTCCTTAGTTACCATGTACCTATAGTCCCTCATCCATCTAATATCCCGGAGACCGTATATCGAGCATGGTGTTGTCGACCCCATACGGTTTCTACTGAAGTCTCGCTCTAATCCAGATTCTCCCGGAGAACTCTTTCTCTCTCAACCCGAATGACCCCGCCGGGGATTTGTCCGAGCAAGAACACATGGGATATTCCTCTCATGACGCCAAGAGTGGATGATCCTCTATCGACACTCAATAGCCCTCGTGGTCGACTACCACTCCCAATGACCAGTCAGTACTAGATCCGGGACAGCCAAACCTATAAGTCTGGTATCAAAGAGTGGAGCACTCATATGACATCCTTGGTGTCTCAAGTCTAAAGACCATATACACCACTAGGATCTGGCGGAATCATTTGTCTAACAATAAGGCATCATCAACCATCCAAAGATTCCGTAAGCGGATCAATCAATGAACTCATTCTCCAATGAGCACTGTCTTGATCCCTAGTGTCCCTACATGAGCAGCTATGAGACCAGCTGCATCCATCATATGGACGGGTATACAAAGACACCGCCTATCCGGTTATCACGATGTCCCTCTCGAAAAAAACCTATGACCGGATTATTTAGGATATGTGTTTAAAGGTGAATCGATCTCATTATCGTGATCTCATCACGATCCGATTCCCATTGCACAAATCCAAGGACATCACAATATATATATATGCATTTATGCAATAGTTATAAAGTGATATACGCCAAAATATAATAAGCAAAAAGATTCTGTATCAAGTCACACGTGCCATCACTCACGTGATTGGTTGTTGGGCACCTATGACTAGCACCTTTTACAGTTTCACTCCTTTTTACGGGCTTAGGAGACAACCATTACAGAAATTTCTCTCCTCTCTTTACAGCTCAGAACTTGGAAGAAAAGAGGGAGGAGAACTTTTGGCCTTTACAACAATTTTGAGCTCTAAGAATCACAGAAAAGATCAAGATTTCGGTGTATGTCTCTATGCTTTCAGTGCTGAATGGGTGGGGTATTTATAGGCCCCAACCCAATTCAAATTTGGAGCTCAAAACTATCAAATCCCGGAATTCCGGGATCGCAGGCGATTACACCTCTCGATTGAGCGGTTGCACCGCCGGCAGAGCTCAAAGATCGAGCCCAAGCGGTTGCACCTCTTTGTTGTCGGGCGGTTGCACTTTAGTCCGCTCGAGATCGAGCCCCGGTTGCACCTCTCGACCGAGGTTACGGTTGTACCGCCAGAGCTCGAAGACCGAGCTCAGCGGTGCTACCTCTCTGTTAGGGGAGGTTGCACCGCCTGATCTCCTTCGCCGGAGATCGAGCCCAGCGGTGCCACCTCGGCCGGGGCGGTTGCACCGCCCAGCCTCCCCGGGAGACTTAGCCCGTGGCGGTGCTACCTCTTGGCTTACGCGGTTGCACCTCCCACAAGATCGTGGTCCAATGGATAGCTCCATTCGCCCAATTTCGCTTTTTTTCTAATTGCCCCAAGATTAAGCTAATGGGATCACCTCCTATTTCCAACTTAATCAATGTGCTAACTATGATAAATCCTAAGACAATCTCTGCAGCTTGCTCCGATGTGTCAATCGCTTCTTCCGGCGAGTTTCCGGCGAACTTCCGTCGATCATCTGATGAACCCTCGGTGATGCTCCTGCGGACTTCCGGCAAACTCTTGAACTTGCGACGATCCACTTGGCGAGTTCCGACGAGCTTCTTTTGGCAAGCTCCTGGACTTCTCGGATTTGTTCCCGCAGAACCTCCGACGACTGTCCGAACTTCCGTCGAACTCTCGAACTCCCAACGTGATCATTCTCTTGACTCCGGCACAACTCCTGCTACTTGTCTAACTTTCATCGTAGTTAATCCTGCACACTTATCTTAACACATAGATTAGACAACAAATAACAATTGACTTCATCATCAAAATCCGAGATTCAACAGCCAGGAGGTAGCACCGCCTGGGCTAAGTCTCCTAGGGAGACTGGGCGGTGCAACCGCTTGGGCTCAGTCTCCGAGCGAGACTGGGCGGTGCAACCTCCCCTGACAGAGAGGTAGCACCGCTTTAGTCAGGAGGTGCAACTGCTTGGGCTCAGTCTCCGAGCCAGACTGAGGCGGTGCAACCGCCCCTGACAGGAGGTGCAACCGCTTGGGCTCAGTCTTCAAGCTCTGCCAGGCGGTGCAACCGCTCCAGTCAGGAGGTGCAATCACCTGATCCCGGAATTCCGGGATTTGATAGTTTTGAGCTCCAAATTTAAACTGGGTTGGGGCCTATAAATACCCCACCCATTCAACACTGAAAGAGCATAGACATACACCGAAATCTTGATCTTTTCTGTGATTCTTAGAGCTCAAAATTGTTGTAAAGGCCAAAAGTTCTCCTCCCTCTGTTCTTCAAAGTTTTGAGTAGTAAAGAGAGGAGAGAAATTTCTGTAATGGTTGTCTCCTAAGCCCGTCAAAAGGAGTGAAACTGTAAAAGGGTGGTTGGCCTTCGCCTATTGAAGGAAGGCCTCTAGTTGACGTCGATGACCTCGTCGGTGGAGGAAGCCAAAAGTGAAGTAGGTCAAGATTGACCGAACCACTCTAAATCTCGGTTTGCATTTACTTTGAGCATTTTATCTTTACTGCAAACCTCCTCAATAGCTTACTGCCTTCTACGCTTTTACGAACGAGTTTCTAAGTTCAGAGCTTTCGGAATCTGCGTTTAGACGTAAATCGGCTTTTTCGTAAAATCATCATATTTCAGTTCACATTTACGTTTTGATTTCAATCATAACTGTAAACTGCCATATGCTCATTATAAAATGTATCTCAAAGTTCATTATCTTCAGAATCGGCATTTAGACGTAAACCGATTTTATCGTACGAACGTCGCATTTCAGTTTGCGCTTGCATTCTGATTTCCATCATAAACTGCAAACTGCCTTCATGGATTTACTTTAACCTCATCTCGCTCAATCTTAAGTTAAAGTAATCTTAGAATCGGCTTTTACATCGAAATCGTTTTTTATCGAACGAACGCAGCTTTCGTTTTAATCGCAGAAAGATTTCCGCTGTACTAATTCACCCCCCCCCCCCCCCCTCTCTTAGTGCTCTTGATCTTAACAGATATAGCTCATGCAGTTGGAGTTGTCAGCCGATTTCTCTCTAATTCTGGAAAGGAACATTGGGCAGTAGTGAAATGGATATTAAGATATCTAAGAGGTACTTCCAGGTGATGTTTATGTTTTGGCAGTGATGAACCTATGTTAGAAGGTTACACAGATGCAGACATGGTAGGTGATACTGATTCCAGGAAGTCTACTTTAAGATTCTTGATGACATTTGCAGGAAGAGCAATCTCTTGGCAATCTAAGTTATAAAGTGTGTTGCTCTATCAATCACAGAAGCAGAATACATAGCAACTACTGAAACCTGTAAGGAAGCTTTATGAATAAAAAAGTTTCTACAAGAATTGGACTTGAAATAGGAAGGATATACTGTTTACTGTGATAGTCAGAGTGTCATTCACCTCTCCAAGAATTCAACATACCATTCTAGATCCAAGCATATTGATGTGAGATATCACTGGATTCGTGATGTGCTTGAGTTGAAAGAATTACAATTGGAAAAAGTGCATACCAATGAGAATGGTTCAGATATGTTGACAAAGTCTTTGCCTAAGGAAAAGCTTGAAGCATGTAGGCAAAGAGCGAGCTTGGTACAACCCACCATATGAGTTGGAGAGGGAGAATTATTGGGTCCAACCCATATGTGGGCTTAGACAATTGGGCTTTTGGAGCCCAAATCAAATCAATAATTAAGATAGAAAGGGCAAAATTAGTAAGGTGTGCAGTATACTGCATGCGGCGGCTGCAGAGATAAGAGGAGAGAGAAAGATTAGGTTTTTGAGTTTTTTGCTTGACGATCGATGGTCAAACGTTCAGTTTTGGCCCAAATTTTATATGGAGAATCCTTGCAGCAAACTCTACAATCCTAACGGTGTTGATTTACAGTTTACCCTCTCTAAGGTACTTTCCTACTATATCCATTTTGTGAGATCTAAAATTCTCTTACGAGGAGATCCATCCCAATGTGATGAAGATATGTTATTCTTGAGCCAAGATCTATGATCTTAATGTTATTATGATCCTTTAGTTATTCTAAAGAATACTTATTGTAAACATGTTATTATTACTATTGATAGTGGAAGTTTGATGTGGACTATAGTCCCGTGATTTTTTTCATATTGGGTTTTTCACGTTAAAAAGATTTGGTCTCATTGTATAATTGATTATTTACTCTATTTTTTATGTTGTACTGGTTGATATTTTCATTTGGATATCAAGTTGGTATTTTGATGAGGAACCCATTTTGATACACAAAGTGGGAAAAAAATATTCCGCTTTTAACATGTTTTTTCCTAAACATAGGACTTAGTAACAACTGATACTAATCCAGCTTCTTCTACTTCTCTTTCTACAGCTGATTCTCTTGGATACTTTTCTTCTTATGATCCTTATTATTCTTTCGGAGACTTCACTTGCACCCCAACCCAAAGCCAAGTTAAGTAACCAACCCTAGCATAGCTTTAATCACATATATCGGGGCAGTTAATGAGTTCTGTATCGAGGTAAGATACGATAGAAAGACTTTATTGTATGCTGGATAGAACAAATTCAATGATTACTTGAGAGTTTAGGTCGGGTCCGGATTCTAATTTTTCATCTTTGTTTCTCAATTCCTAAAGTTTTAAGTAAACTCTATTTCCATTGCTCGTTTTCTACCTGAATGAGGCTCATCTAAAACTCTATTTCACTCTTGTTCTTTTCTCTCTCCTTAAAACTCTATTTCCTAAAGTTTTAATTCCTCATTAGTGACTTTATCCCTTTCCTCATTAGAATAAGAGAGAGAAGGTTCGTTTCCTAGTTAAAGTAGTAGAAGTAATGGTTCAATTCCTCTTTTACAGGGATTAGGCTTAGAAGCACTAGTTTCTTTCTTTATTCTCCAAGGGATAGTACTAGAATGGAGTGTTGTGTTACATAACGAAAGCAAGGAGGGACAGACTCATATAGATAGTTTTAGTAGGCACATAGGTCAGGAAAGCAAGAGTTAGCCCACAGGGAGAAAGAATCGAAGTAAGCTCTGTTAGCAGTGAAGAATCAAAGTAAGTAAGCTCTGTTAGCAGTGATTCAATTCCAAGTTTGTAGCACAACTTTTTATTCTTTTATTTAGTCTAATAGTTAGTAGCTGACGAGTGAAAGCCGGGAAGTTGTGTTAGGATAGGCAGTTTGCATATAGGGTAAGTGAGACTAAGCCATAGTAAAGTAAAGCTGATAGGCAGTTTTCAAGTATATATATATATATATATATATATATATATATATATATATATATATATATATATATATATATATATATATATATATATATATATATATATATATATATATATATATATATATATATATATATATATATATATGTATATGTATATATATATGTATATGTATATATATATGTATATGTATATATATATGTATATATATGTATATATATATGTATATATATGTATATATATATGTATATAAACAATGGAAGTATATACACATGTATATACTTGCTAAGATGTATATGTATGTATTAGGAGAGGAGAGGTTAGATCTGATTCATGCAGCAACAAAGTTGCATCTCAAAACATAAGTTTACTGTCTGCATGTTCTCATCAACTGACTTGTTCTGAAACCATCAATCTCTCGTAACATTGCTGCAACCAACGCATGGACCATTTTTCTTAGATTTACCGAAGATATTCTCAGATGCGTTTCTGCTATCTACTGCAAACATGCAAATCCAAGGAGTAAAAATGTGAAGCTATTATCATCACCTACTGCTTCAGTCTCATCCTCAAACATATTTTTTCCACACAGTTCTTGCGATAACTACATCTATGAAGATAAGAATGGTCTATACAGTGGTAAAATAGAAGTTCTGAAGGTTCATATGAATAATGAAAGATTTGATTATGCTTCAAACATGCTCATATTGTCAGGTGATTAATCACTTGCAAGATCTTCCTAGTTGTTAGCTTGCTCACCTTTAGCCTGTTAACTAAAAGTTTATTGCTTGATAGATATTGATCTAGTGAATATAAATTAAAGAAGAAAAAAATAAAAATAATGTAGTCAAATGAACATGTTAAACAGTTACTAGCACTCATAAAGTCATGGTTTTAACATCTCATTATCACAATAACTTAGCCATAATCTACATGAATTATGGTACACATGTGTTGTGGATATTAACTTTCTTGGCTAACAATTAACATGGAAAATAAGCATCACATGTTGACAGGACTAAGCATAACATCCATATCCAATTGAAATCAGTTTCTCTCACAGATTTCTAATTCAAGGGCTGAGATGATGGAACCAACAAAATTGGTGCATCAGAAGCAACTTAGTTTTTGGAGAAACATTCACATATGCACATAATGACTTGAAAAAACTGTAACCAGTAAAGTTGTTATACCTACTACCATGGACTTTAACCTTCATGCTTCATGCATAGACATCTTTAGCATATGGACTTCATGAGAACCACATCAAAATTCAAAGGTACTTGAGCCACTAGCTCAGTTTGCTCTTTGTTCAAGCATCCTCAGGTCATCCTTTAAGAATTATAATTTTCTAATATAGCATTATTTTTTGCAATGAATATACTATACTGTTTACAAATTTTTCCTATAAGCTTTATCGACCTTGATTTTGATGGTAGAATCATATGCTCTCATGTATTCTGTAGTTTCAACTTTATACAACCAAAAAAAAAAAAGAAATCTATCAAGACACAAGTCTTGCAAAAGACAATTCACTTGATTTAATGCATCGGTCCTAAACAGAATTATGAACCATATCATCCAGCCAAAAATTCTATAATATTATGCAAAAAATACTTCCCTTGTTCGGTCCAATCTTGTCAACATGATCTTCTGACAAAAGGCAGTTGAAATTAGGGTACAAAGAAATCTTGAAATTTGGTGATATGTTACATCTGTGGTTGGATGGAACAAAATAGTAAGCTAGACATAATGTAAAGTAATAGAAGTTTCAACAACTCTAAACAAAAAAGCATACTGCAAAAGAAACATCAGACACAACTTTGCCAGTCATGTAAATTTTAGAGTTTTGCAGCTAAGTAGGAATGAATTTGCAAACAAAAGTGGGGAAAAAACTGTATAAAACAGGAAATTTTTGTGGTCTGTGGTGATACAAGCATTGATTACTATGATTGATGATTTCATAGCACTACCTGGGGTAAAGACAAGTTCTATTCAGCAATGCTAGCTGAGTGCAGGACAAGAGAAGATAAAAAACAACAATATTCTTACCTTGAAGAGCAAGCCCTTGCACCTCTGGCAACCAATGGCCAAACTTTCAACCCTAACAAGAGATGGAACACAAAGGTCGAAAAGAGCAGGAAGAACAGAATCAAGAGAAGCCTGCAACTAAGCCATATTTAGCAATAAACCTCTTCTGATTGCAATGAAGCATATCGCTCAGACTACAATGTATGTTCTTTTGTTTCAAAAGTTTGTGCCGCAACTCCAAGCTCTTCTTCATACCATGTCGAAAGAACTCTGGATAATCTGCTATCTCACCGATTTCCCTTCCCATGTCTTCAACCAAGAATCTGATTTTGGGTTCCAAGGATTTGTTGACACTCTTGATCAGAACAGGGGGATATCCGGCAACCAATGTTGCAATTTGTTTACTGTCAAATCCACATCTCTTCAAGAATGCTAAGTTGGGTTTTAGAACCCTATTAACATCCCTACAGATTACTTCAGGGAAATTGCAAATCACTCTTTGCAAATTCTGTTCATCTAAGCCTATCGACTTGAGAAATTCTGTGGTTGGTCGAAGCCGTTTCTCAACACTGTAACCTACTAAGAATGGATTTTTCACCAGAGTTTTACCAATCAAGCCTTCCTTATTGAGACCAATGCTTGCGAGGAAATCAGTAATCCGAGTCAATTTCGTTTCGATGCTGTAACTGATGAGCCTTGGATTCAACAGGAGCATCTTACCCAGTTGCTTCTCTGAGATTCCTAGCACCTGGAAGAAAGCTAGTAATGGGCAGAGCTTATCTTCAACACTGTGTGAGAGAATGTTTGGGAATTTGGTGATGGCCGAGGCCACTTCGTCAGGCCTTGATCCCAAGGTCGCAAGGCACTGGACGGTAGGCACAAGCTTCTGATTCAAGCCCAAAGTGAGGACTTTGGGGCACTTGAAAACAACATACGGAAGCTTCCTCTTCTGAACCCCAATGCTTTCCAAGTAATTCCAATTCTCACTCGCTCTGTCTCTTCCTGTGCTCTCCAGTGGATTGCATCGCCTCACCATTCTCTTTATGCTTTCATCATCAAACCCTTTCTCCTTCAAGAACTCAACAATTGTGAGCTTCTGGTCTGTGCTCCTTTCCATCTCCCTAAAGACACCAATGTGGTTGGAGCCTGAGTGGTACAAACTAATAAATCTAGAAAACAAAAAGTAGTGGCAAACTATGTATTCATCATGCAGCGCAAGATCTGTTAGAAGATTAAGCAAAAATATGACTGGAAGCAGGAATAAACCATCAGAAACTACACATCAAGTTGCCAAAATTCATCCTTTTTTCTTCTGCTTACCCATCCCAAGGTGAAATTAGTGCATGAAGTCTTAATCTACTTTCGCAATTAGCATGGAATGAGGAAACAAAACACTTGAATCAGAATATCAAAAATATAATCATGGAAGATATAAACAAGGATTCGCGGTCGCAGAAAAACTTGCTTCTATCAAAAAAATCTGCAGTACACAAAATTGCTGACCTTCTTCTTCAGTCACCCACTGCAGAGCGAGACCTTATCCCAAGCAGACGTTATCCCTAACATTAGACCGGAGTCGAAGAAGCCTTATAAAGAATCATCGACCTTATCTCTCACTGTCACGAGAGCGTTTGTTCTTTAAAGAGATGGGCGCTGATGTGGTCCCTGTGTTTTCTCCAATAACAAACGGGTAGTTTGGTGGGTATTGGAAACGATGTTGCTCTTTCTTTTTTTTTAATCTAGAAACCCTAAACTAATGCCCAGAATACACATTTGCTTCTTCCTCCGCGGCCACAGTTGAAGAGAACGCTGCAAACTAAGCTTCGATCATGGAGAGATGCGTGCCCGCGACCGGCTTCGGTACGAGTAACAATACTGACAGACCGATGAGAGGCGAGAAGCGCAGGGGCGATGGCTCCCAAGACCTTTTCCTTTGTAATCTCAACTTTGCTGACGACGGCGACGAGGAGAAGCAAAGGGTCGCACGAAGAAGCGCCTCTGGCTCGAGCCTCCGCTATATCATTATTGCATGGGGGGCAGCAAACCCACGAAGAGAGACCATCCAAAAGAGGATTTTGGTCAGTTCCCGCAGTCGCCATTCAAGGATTTCTGTCGAAATTATATGGATGGCTTCGGGGTTTCGCGGCAGAGATCGTCGTCACGGTCTGCTGGACGACGTAGGGGAGAGGAACGCTGGAGAATTTTGATTGTGGCGGGTGAGGAAGCGATCGAATTGGGGATTCTCCGGCGCAAAAGTACAATCTTGGAGAAGTTGGCTGGCATAACGTAAGAAGGTGGAGGAAGCCGATCAAAAAGATAGAAATTGGTGGGTGAGTCTGCTGGACGACATTGGTGGTGGCTGAGTCTGCCACATAGGAGGCACCACCAGAAGTCACCGATGACATTTTCAAGAAGATCAAGGTGACCGGGCTAATACCTAATGCTGTTGCCATGGTTGTTGTGCTCTGCAAAGGCGGGCTGGTTCAGGAAGCCATGAAGCTGTTTGGATTAATGCGTCAGAAGGGTATGGTACCTTATGATGTGATTCACATTGCTGTTGTGGCAGGAATCCACAAGACAGCAAAATTTGATGATATAAGGAGGATCTTCAGGAAAATTCATAAGCACAGAGTTGTGCCGATTGCATTCAGCTACAAAATTCTCATTCAGGGCTTCTGCAGAGGATAGAAATTGGAGGATTCAGTTGAGTTCTGCACGGAGATTGTTGGGCACTGGGCATTCACCAAGTGTGATGGCTTTTATGGGTTTGGTCGATGGATTCTGTAAAAAGAAGGGGGTGAAGGAAGCTGAGAATGTTGTCAAGAGGCTGCAGGAGGGAGATGTTTTGTTCTTGATGGAAAAAGCTGTTGGAGTGCATTTGGACAAGACAGGACCATTCTCGCCAATGGTTCTGAAGGCCATCGTCAGGAAACAGAACTTGTAAGAACCATTTTGATCTCTTCCTCGGGTAATTGGTACATACTGTTTTCTGTTTTGTCTCGTTGTTCATTGGGCATCCTCCAATTTGTTCCCTATCACTGATAATGTAGTATGTTTGCATTTTTCTTTTTTCTTTTGTGCTCATGATAAAAATATTGTTTTTAAGTAAACCGATGCATCTCGTATGAGCAATTATCAAAGGTTCTAGTTAATTTTGATCAGAATTCTGATAAGGCTGTGGTTATGGATGTCATGAGGCTGATTGTGTCAGATATATACCTGATTGAAGTTCTCTGACAAACTAGTAAAAATATTTCTCATGATTTCTGTGTTTTGGATCTAATCTTGGATCATTCTTTACGTCACCTTATGTATTGATTACTATCTTGAATTTGATAAACAAGTAATAACTGAGTTGCTCATGCTATGTTCTTTCAAAGTTATAAAATTCTCAAGCATTTTCTTGTTCTTCATTAAGTTGGAAAGGTGTTCAAGAAAATAGTCATTAGTGTAGCATATTACTGTCTAGGTAAATGTCATACGTAATCCAAACTTTTAGGCCTCTGTGCACAGATGCACCATAAGACAATTACGTGAGCTACACAAAAAGTTTCTGTGTCTTTGCAGAAAGGAAATGGTTGCACCATATGACGTTAAGCCCCATTATCAAATATGAAATAATCTGAATGTACAATTTAGGCAAAATGACGATGCACAAACCAACACGGAACAGATCAGCGTGCTATGCATGTCAAATGTTGCACTGCATCTTGTCCCTTGTGAGATCAAGTAGAACACTCTCAGCTCTTCTAGAATTATACCCATGCTTACTAGTGATACTTTCTTGTAATATTTAATTGAATGTAACAAGAAGCAAGCCAAAGTTATGTAGTTTATTAATATAAGAGAATGATATATTGGCGCCCATAGCATGTCCTGTACTTAAAACTTCTTGACACAGAGATTTATTAAAATGGCTCATACAACTTGTTTAAAGCTTTTATTATCTAGTAAGTAATGTTGGCAAATCGAGAAGGTACTTAAATCATTAGATCTGATAGCCTTGTGTCCTCAGCGATGCAATGCAATCATCAAACATCTCTTCAGTACCCTTGAATTTAAACCCCAAGTCACGTAGTTTGGATGTGTCAAACTGGTAACGTGGTATCTCAGCATGGTGATTGTGGAACCTGAACACAAGTCAACTTCTTATAATGCAAAGGAAAGATTACCTAGTAAGAATTTATATATTTACATGAAGACAATAGTCAAAGAATAAATCATAGATGTTAAATTGTTTGCTTCTTTTATTTTATTTTTCAAATAAATCATCAAAAAGTAGGTTATAGACATTAGTTCATGGTTCTTCAGTTGTTTCTTAAATCCCTTATATTCTGAAAGATTTTACTTGCAACAAATAAGTGTCTCAAATTGTTCTTAAAGTTTTGTGTATTCTTAGACACATCATTCTTTTCCAAATTTTGCGAGATTCTAGTTTCATAACAAGGAAACTTCAGCCTCTAGAACCTTAGCTTGTAATTTACAATGATATATACAATATGATACCATAAATAGAACTAACCTATTTGGGATGGGCAATGAAGGATAGCGGTTTGCTAGCAGGGCAGCTACTTCATGATTATCAAGGACATTGGAACTGCAGAGATATCGCCCTTGAGCATTGTCATTTTCGTACACCAAAATGTGGCAGCGGGCAACATCATCAATGTGAACATAGCCCATTCTGCCATAAGCTGAGAACCTATCTTTTTCTCCTGCAAGTTAGTTTCATCAGTACTTATAGTGTGATGTACCTATTGTTGAAAAGAAGGCATTTAGTGCCTTGAAATTTTGTTTTCCATAGAAAGGAAGGATGATCCATTGCGGCATTAGAAATACCTCGAAGTAGGCCAAGGACGTCACTAACAGTTAGACACAAATCATGGGGCAGACTTGGTCCGACGATGAATGATGGAAGAAGAGTTACAAGGTCTATTTTGTTCTCCTTTGCAAATTCCCAAGCTGCCTTCTCTGCTAGAACTTTTGCTAGGGCATACCACATCTTGGATAACAAAAAGCAAAAAGAATATATGAGCATTATTCAGAATTAAGCACATTGCCATGGATCTTTTTTGCTTAGTGTTTCTGCTCTTATCATAGCAAGAAGGGTTCATGTAGCCTTCAATAATTGTATAACCAAAAAGCCATCTAAATAAGTATGTGTATGTATAAATGTGCCAAACATGGAGTAGCAGATTAGTTATGGTCTTTCACCTGGAACGTTTGGCAAAGTTCCACAGAGCTCCATGATGTCTCATCCAGTGGTAATCTGGGGTTGACATTCTCTCTTACTCTTATTGCAGATGAAGATGACGTCAGAACAACTCTCCGTAGTGCTGGATTCTTCTTGCATGATCGCAACACATTTAGAGTGCCGGTGACTGCAGGATCCAGTATCTCAGCCTGCTAAATGTCAACACCAGGAGCCATGGCCACAAACAACAAAATGAGACAAATTTCCACAAATGCAACTAAGCTGTATGTTCTCCTGACCATTTTCGCTCTCTTTTGCAAGCGGTTTTAAGAGAGAACTATTTTCCATGTGTCCAACTCCAAATAAGAGGGAAGAATAGCAGTTTTCAGCTACTGTTCAAATGGACATGCCATGATGAGAGGAACTGCATACCTTGGGATACATGGCTACGACCACGGGAGATGCGGTATGGAAGACACCTTCACATCCCATTACGGCATCATCAAAGCTGCCTTCATCCATGAGATTGGCCTTCACAAGCTGAAGCCTGTCCTTTGCACCTTCCAACTCCCACAGATGGGCCAATTTCTTATGGCCCCCTGCAAATCTGTTATTGTTAGTTCCATCTTGTAATCCGAAGAGATGAGTAAATCTAGTCCAAATGAGCACTGAATTCTGTCTATTGATGAACAGGGACATGAGTTGATGATGAAGAAGAAGAATGGAGTGATGGAACCTGGGTCTCGGACTGTTCCTATTACATGATACCCAGACTGTAGAAGTCGCTTAACAAGCCAAGAAGCAACATAACCAGAAGCGCCTGTCACACACACCCTGCCTTTGCTACCTGAAACTTCCTCCATTCTGTCAGAAATGTGGAGACTTCCATGTCCATTTATACATGTACTCCAGAGCTCGTTATGTAAGCCAAGATGGGTAGTTCATCACCTTTTGATGTTCTCTGACGTTACTTGTAACTTGGAGTCTGGTGGAGAGTCGATGGAAAAACTAGCACTCATACGTATCATGTCATGCACACTCTTGGTGGACATAATCTTGTGGAGGAAAATACACAAAACTCATGATAGGCACAAGAAAGACTTTGGCGTCCCAGAGAAGTCGCCATCTTGGCTTTCTAATGGAGATCAAAATGAACGGATGTGGTGAGGGGGAGCTTCAATAATGTTGATATAGTATGCTAAGTGGCTTATTTGTTATGTTCAGTAAGTAAGCGTCGACTAGAATCCACGTGTTGCGTCTGGAATGATCAAAAAAAATAATTATATTATTATTAGATAAAAGATACAATTTTTTTTTTTAAAGGTAACGAGCATAAGATTTATATTCAGAAAGCAAATCTTAGTATCTTCATTATGTTAGGATAATAAAATATAAAAATAAGACTCTTTTAAGCATCCATTCACGGATGTGTGCCTTCCTTAACACATTAAAATCTTAAGATACAAATTTACAATCAACATATGATGTGCAATTTTTTTCTTTTTTTGCATATTATATATTTTTACCTAACAAGTAAGTTTATATGTAAATATATTTTTAATTAAAAAGACAATTCGACTAGTCCAAAATTAGAGTAATTTAACATTGTATAGCTCAGGGGCTGAATCCAAACAAATCATGGTAAAGGATTAAGAAAAGAATTTATGCTATTTTCTAAAGGGAAAAAAATTGCAGAGTTTTTATCAAGTTGTTTCGTAAAGGAATCATTTGCTGATTAATTAACACAAACTCGATTCATGAACTCAAAAAAAGACATTTTAAGCTTAAATAGGTCTCTTGATAGACATCCCATATAGAAAAGTTTAGCATGATCACCACGTGCATAAATCGAGAAATTATATTCAAATTAGTATAAGTTTGTTGAATCTCGGATTTTGATGATGAAAATAATTGGTAACTTTTTATGAATTAATATGCGTTTTGAGTGACGTAGGATGCTTCGATTAAGATAAGACAATTAAAGTAGGAAGAATCATGTTGGGCCGGTGGAATATTTCAAAAGATTGGACATCTAGCGGAAGGATCGGATGATGTATCGACAGAATGCTTTATTGAATCTCGTATTTTGATGATGAAACTACTTGATATATGTTTATGATTTAATCTGCATTTTGAGTGACGCAGGGTGCTTCGATCAGGATGAGACAATTAAAGTAGGAACATCATGTTGTGCCGAAGGAATATGTCAGAAGATTGGACGTCGGGTCGGTGGATCGGTCGACGTATCGACAGAAGGCTTCGGGCCGTGGACTCGGGCATCGGGCCAAGAAGAGCGGGTATTGTGCCAAGGATATCGGAGTTGCAGACTCAATTGGCGATTGGGCAATAGGGCTGCGGAGAGGACGATCTTGAAAGAATCGGACGAAGCGTCGAGGACCAATGACATCTTGGGACAACTTGGTTAAATTGCTTAGGATTAATTGTCTCGATCGAAGTTTTGTGTGCAGGATTAACTATGATAAAGATGAAGACATAAAAGCGAAACAAAGTGTCGAGTCAAGCCTTGAAAGGATTTGTTCTGAAGTTCGAGAGTTCGACGAAAGTCCGAAGGTTCGTCGGGAATGCTACCGTGAGCTCGCCGAGAAAGATCGGAGCTTGCCGAGAAGCTCATTGAACTTCGCTAAGATCAAATCGTGAAGTCTAGGAGCTTCTTAGAGTCCATGAGAATGGCTTCCAGAGTTCATCTAAGACCGCCGGAAGTTTGCCTTTTAAGCGCCGAAGAAGAAGTCTTGACTTGCGGACTTTGTAATAGCTTAGAAAATGTCTTTAAATTCATAGTTAGCACGTTAATTAGGGTTAGGATTAGGTGTTAATCCTATAACCCAAGTAGGGGCCAATTAGGCTCAAGTTCGGACTAGTTTGGGCCAAGTTTGGAGCCAAACCAAGTGAGCTGAAATAGTAAAAGAGGTGGCACCGCCAGGGTTGGAGGTAGCACCGCCCAGGCCATGTCTCCCAGCGAGACTGGGCGATGCAACCGCCCACCAAGAGGTGCAACCGCCAGGGCTTAGTCTCCGAAGCGAGGCGGGCGGTGCAACCTCCTCATTCAAGAGGTAGCACCGCCAAAGCTCAAGTTTCGAAGCTCGCCAAAGCGGTGCAACCTCTCCAATCGGCGGTGCAACCGCCGAGCTCTCGGCCTTCGAAGCTCGGCAGAGGTGCAACCGCTCCCGAAGGTGGTGGCACCGCCAAAAGGCTCGATCTTGAGCTCGCCAGGCGGTGCAACCTCTCCAAATGGAGGTGCAACCGCTTTGATCCCTAATTCGATTTGATCGTTTTGAGCTCCAAATTTGAACTGGGTTGGGGCCTATAAATACCCCACCCATTCAAAGACCTTGAAAGAACAACACATACACTCGAAATCTTGCTGTCTTTCTGTGTTTCTTAGAGCTCAAAACTGCTAGTTCTCCTCCTTCTATTCTTCAAGTTTGAATTGTAAAGAGAGGAGAAAAAAACTGTAAGGGTTGTCTCCCGAGCCCATCAAAAAGAGTGAAACTGTAAAGGGCAGTTGGCCTTCGGCCCATTGAAGGAAGGCAGCTAGTTGACGTCGGTGACCTCGTCGGAGGAGGAAGCCAAAAGTGGAGTAGGTCAAGACTGACCGAACCACTCTAAATCTCTGGTTTGCTTTTATTTCGAGTACCTTATCATTACTGCAAACCTCCTACATAACTACTGCTCTCTGCGCCTTTACGAATAAGTTCTAAGTGCTGACCTTTTCGAATCTGCATTCAGACGTAAATTTGTGTTTTTTGTACAATCAGCTTACGTTTGTGTTTTGATTCTGCAAAACTGTCTTCTGCGCTTTTATGAACTAGTTTCTAAGTTTAGATCCCTTTGAAACTGCTTTAGACGCAAACTGCGTTTAGACGCAAACTACGTTTAGACGTAAAACTGCGTTTAAACGTAAACTGCGCAAACTGTGTTTAAACATAAAACTGTGTTTTAGACGTAAGCTTCTTTTAAACGTTTAGACGTAAAACTGCGTTTAGACGCAAACTGCGTAAAACTGCGTTTAGACGTAAACTGAGTTTAGACGCAAAACTGTGTTTAGACGCAAACTGCGTAAACTGTGTTTAGACATAAAACTATCTTTTAGACGTAAACTACTTTTAGACGCAAACTGCGTTTTGACGTAAAATTGCGTTTAGACGTAAACTGAGTTTAGACGCAAAACTGCGTTTAGACGCAAAACTGCGTTTAGACGCAAACTATATTTAGACGCAAACTCAGTTTAGACGTAAACTGTGCTTAGACGTAAACTGTGCTTAATCTTAAGTAATCTTAGAATCGGCTTTTACATCGAAATCGTTTTTATCGGACAAACGCAGCTTTCGTTTTTAAATCGCTGAAAGATTTCCGCTGCACTAATTCACCCCCCCCCCCTCTTAGTGCTCTCGATCCTAACATGCTTCGGGCCATGGATTCGGGCATCGAGCTAAGAAGAGCGAAAATTACGCTAAGGATATCAGAGTCACGGAGGTCAACTGGTCGATTGGGCAATAGGCCACATGAGAGGACGATGCGTCAAAGAATCGGATGAAGCGTCAAAGAATTGGACGAAGCATCGATGGACCAATGATATGCCGAACAACATGATTCATGCTTAGTAATAATTGTCTAGATCGAAGTATGTTTTTACATGTGCAGAATTAATGTGATTTCATTAGGAGTTCAAGAGTTCGTCGGAAGTCCGGACGTTCGTCAGAAGTTCTATCGGAATTGATCGAGAAGTCTTGGAGCTTGCCAAAGAAGCTCATCGGAACTTGCCAAGAAGATCATTATGAAGTCCAAGAGCTTGTTGGGAGTCCACCGGAAGATCGTCGAAAGCTCATCGGAAGAAACCTAGATTTACGGACTTTGTTTAACTTAGTAAATATCTTAAAATTCATAGTTAGCATATAATATGGATTAGACTTGAGCCAAACCAATTAAGGGATAGTTGGGCCAAGTTTGGATTGTGTTAAGCCAAGAGAAAAGCCCAAATAGTGACCAAACAAGTGAAATCATCAAGGCACAGTCTTTGAGACTGTGTCAGTGGTGGTATCGCCAGTCTAGGCGATGGTACCACCCAGACTCAGTCTCTGAGACTGTATGGGTGGTGGTACCGCCCGTACCCTGAAATTTTAGGGGTTTGAATTTTGGGCTCTAAATTTGAATCCTTTTGAGGCCTATAAATACCTCAGCTATTCCTGCATGGATAAACAAGAAATATTGAGCAAAACCCTGTGATTCTAATGTTGTAAACCTTAGAAAGTTGAGTTTCCTCCCCCCAAAGCTTAGAGAGAGTTCTAAGGGAGGTGTGAGAGGGATCCCTTGTAAAAGAGAGTTGTAAAAGGTTGTCCCCTAAACCTGTGAAAAGGAGAAGAGGGGTGTAAAAGGGTAGTTGATTTTTTCCCATTGAAAGAAGACCGATAATTGATGCTGATGGTCTTGACGAAAGAGGAACCGACGAAATGGATGTAGGTCACGACGACCGAACCACTATAAAAATCTAGTTTGCTTTTCTCTTGTGCAATTTACTTTACTGCAAACCACTTTACTTACTTTACATCCACTACGTTCTTCCGTACGCTTTCAAAGTTAATACATTTACGAAATAGTTTTTCGTCAGAAATAAATTTAATCGCAATGAAATTTTGAACCGACTCTTTTCGTAACAAAGTTTATATTATGTTTGTTGAATTTCTAATTCTATCCAAAACAAGAGATTCTTTGGAAAACAACTCAATTCATTTCTTGATCTCAAATTAAATCTGTCTCTATTGTGTTCTTCCAACCAAATAATTCCTATTCAACTTATTTGAACATATCGTCGAAATATGATTATTTTTTCTAGTTCAATTAAATTCCATCGACGGACCGGCATGTTGGGCCGCTCATCTAAAAGACCCTTTAGTCCTTTCATTGTCAAAACAACGTGGTACATCAACCGATCAAAGAAGCCAGGGGTAAAACCGTAACTTCATATTGGCCTGAGTTGGTTCCGTTCCTCCCGAGCATTTATACGGCCGGCTCCAAAGCCCTAATCTTCTCGGTCCGTGACTCTGCTGTTGTCCGCCGCTTATCCTAACACCCATCCCAAGCGGAAAGAAGCCGAACTAGGAAGCCATGGTTTATCTCAATTCCTTTCTTCTCTCGCGATCGACCGTAGATTGATCTCTTGGTGACCTTTGATTTGATCGTTTTGCTTCCATTTTGTTGTGGGCGACGAGTAGGCGGATGCTTCGGACGCTGTGGACGTGGGAGGTGCGCAACCGAAGAAGAGGACGTTTAGGAAGTTCTCCTACCGTGGGGTCGACCTCGATCAGCTCCTTGACATGGGCCTCGATGAGCTGGTCAAGCTCTTTGATGCTCGTGCTCGCAGAAGGTTTAGATCCCTTCTTTCTCGTTTCCATCGTGTCTTTCGTCTTTCTCTTTCGAAGGATTAATGTATTTGTTTTGTCTTACGATGAACATTTGGGCGGGGATTCGCGCAGGTTCCAGAGAGGGTTGAAGAGGAAGCCCATGGCTCTGATCAAGAAGCTTCGTAAGGCGGTACGATGCCTCCGTTTGTCTTGTCAATCTCCTTATCTTGCTTCGTTTCATCCGTCGTATGCTGTCACATCCTCTGTTTGTTTTTGTCTGATTTCATATGTAAAACCCTGCTTGGTTTTCCTCATGTTTTGGTATATGCAAAAGTAGAATTTAGATGCAGATATCCTTTGGCAAGTGGCTTTGTCCTTTTAATTTTGGACAGCTTTCGAATTATCAAAGGCGAGGTAGGAAACAGGAGACTGTCGAGAACATTTTCCAAGACGTTTATGCTAATCCCTATACAGTATTTGAACAAATAGGGCTCAAGAAATAATGGGTTATTGATCACTGCACCTTATACCAAGTCTCTCCAAGTGCTGACCACAACACCCATCACAATTGTGTTCGAGTTGCAGATGTTGTTGTTGGAAACAGGTTGGTTTGGATTGGATATTGGAAAAATAGTAATCATGTCGGTTTTCTGTAAATAGATAAGAACATAGATAAAGATTACTCGATTGTATAACAATTTGTTATAAAACTAAGAATCCAACAGTTTTGATATTTAAAATCTAAATTTGATCGGAGAGAAGATTGCAGAAGATCCTGTGCTTTGTTATTCTCTCTAGATTTGAATGTTGAACTGTTAGAAAGCAACATATTGAATAATTTGGTATCCGTTGGTTAAAATTTTGCCATAGAGGTGTGGGTTTCTGGGTTTGGTATCTGTTGGATAAAGTTTTGCCATACAAATGTGGGCTTTTGGGAAGGTTAGAATGATACACAGATAAATTTACTTGCAATAAATTCTGACATATCTGAACTTGTGAACAATATCGGCTGAGGATAACATTAGGAAAAATTATCGTTTGGGGAGGCTCTTAGCCTAGGTCTTTACTGACCACGAATAATTAAATTATGTGATAGAATAAACATGATCTTGCTTGGAGCAACGCCGATCATGCCAGAAGGGAAACTGTTCTCTTATTTTTCTTATCTTTTAAGGTGGGTTGGGTGTAGGCAAAGATATCATGTATTGGTTCAACTTGGGCCCAAATGGTTGAGGCCCACGCTTGCCATCGTATTGGAATCTCAACATATGGATCCAAATAGAAAACATATTATTTGGTTATTTCAATATATCTGGAAGTTCTTGTAGCTTTCTGTTCTACAAATAAAATGAGTTGGGCAAGAAGGCAGATGTGATAGCTTGTATGGAACGGGTGGTAGAAGTTCTGTTTAATCACTGACATGAATGTGTGAATGAGTGTGAAGGTCTGCATATACGATAATTACCAACTCAATTTTCTCGCATAGGCTATGGCTTCTAAGGTATATGTGCATTTTGGTTTTGTAGGAGAAAAAGTAATGTGTTTCATATAACTGTGGTTTTAATTTGTATCATTAAGATACCCATCAGCTGATACAATAACCAGGATTTTTGTTATCATGAGTGATTCAACATTAGGCTCGATATTGATAGACCGCGAATGTTTGGGGCCATCTCTTTTGATGCCTAAAACTTATGAGAGCCATATGAGTTGTATCCAGTAGTATAAAAATCATCTGAGTTCATTGTTTGTCTCACTTTACATAAATCATCAAACAGAATTCTGCCTTGCAACTTTTAGTTACCTGTGCTGAATAACTATAACCAAAATTGTCGACTTCTGCAAATAGAATTGTGATAATGTCTTTTTCTTTTACAATATGTATACTTCAATCACATATTCTGTTACTTGTTATGATTGAAAATGTGCAGAAGCGTGATGCTCCCCCTGGTGAAAAACCTGAGCCTGTGAGGACCCACCTCAGGAACATGATAATAGTCCCAGAGATGATTGGGAGCATCATCGGTGTCTACAATGGAAAAACTTTTAACCAGGTTGAAATCAAGGTAATCATTTTGTCACACATTTGTGGCATTCTGATAATTTTTTGTATTGCATAGTTTGTTATATCCTGTGTTAATCATCGGTGTCTACAATGGAAAAACTTTTAACCAGGTTGAAATCAAGGTAATCATTTTGTCACACATTTGTGGCATTCTGATAATTTTTTGTATTGCATAGTTTGTTATATCCTGTGTTAATCATATGATTTGACAGACATCTAGTTAGTTCGACAGAAAAAATGGAATATTAGGTGTAATCTTTTATCTCTGCTTTCTATTTGTTTTATCGAAGAATCCTGTATCATCTATCATACATAGTGTAATATTTGTTTATTGATCCAATGTTGTGACATCGCAGCCTGAGATGATTGGTCATTACCTGGCTGAGTTCTCTATCTCATACAAGCCTGTGAAGCATGGAAGGCCTGGTATCGGTGCCACACACTCCTCCAGGTTCATCCCGCTCAAGTAATTATTCCAGAGAAAGATGGCAAGAAGGTCGTTGCAACCGTTCAGCGCTTATTCCTATTTTATCTGCCGCTGGTTTTAAGTTTAAACTTTCAGTGCTTATTCCCATTTTATTCGGTCATGTTCCATTATTGTTTAGTCTTTCGTGCCCAAATGGTGTTTAAATGACTTTTTGACTTGTATCAGATTGGCCAGATACTGTCTCTTCCGTCAACAGTATTTATGACGTGCCTATTATGACATAATCGTGGTTAAAAGTGTTTATGTAGCTTATCTTAATTTTTGGGCTAGATTATTGTAACTCAAGCTCTTCTTACACAACGTTTATTATGTCCCTTGGCCCACCTCGGTTTGTTTGGTATTCACTGATCTTGACCGCCTATCAAAACCGAATGATCTGGCGTTTGTGGCTCTTACCTCTTAAGACATTGGAACTGACTTTACTGATGGTTTGTGATTATGTCGAGCGAGAAGCTACAACCACTCCACGCGAGGTGAACATCAAAGATCAAGTTCTCAACCATCTAACAGATCTATTTGTAGCGAAATCTGATGGATACAATCCACATTACCATTATAATGTAATGTACGAGACTGGTGCTGGACCACATTTGCCTACAGGACTACTGTCTTGTCTTAATCACAGACTAAGATTTGGCAACGGGAATGGAATCAGCAGAATTCACCAATCACCGTAGGCCGGCGCTATCATGAACCAGCCCCTCAGAAAGGGCGTATTAAGGAGGGCGTATTCCTCCTTAATACGCCCAAACACCTTATCATTACTAACTAAGGAATTTGATTACCGTCCAAACTAGCTAGTACAGGAGCAGGTCAATTATAAGGCAACGAATTCCCCCAGGCCATTAGGGCATTGGTTTCTCTCAAACTTCTTGCTCTTCTATGATCAATCTCGGCATCAGAACAATTGTCTCGGTTGAGCTCGCTTGCCAAGCTGGGCTGGTGGTTTGAAGTCCTCGAGTCACTTTCCACACCACAATCTGTGTTAGGGCTGCCGGCAGCTAAAGGAGAGGTATCTCCAGACTGAATTTGTAGTCTCACACCTGGATAACAGTTGAGACTACAAGCATCATAAACAGAGGCGTTTCTTTGGGTCAGTTTTCAGTCAGCAACAGAGAGAACTCAATGGTCTTGTTAAGGCAACAAGCATTGCATATCGATGTGAATGCATATGATGAATTCAACATATAAACTCCAGTGCAATTGAGATTACCTGCATGCATGTTATTCTGGTCAGATTTGCAATCAACTCCGACTGCAAGATGCGCCATCACTTGGTTTGGGCTCATAGGATCCAACAAATTGGATGCCCTTTCACCTGTCATCAATCTCCGTAATGGAATACTGCTCTATTCCAGTTTTACTATCTGCAAATGGAGACATCATAAAGGACTCATCAAGTGGTTCAGATAGCTCCACATAGTTTTGTGTCATGACGATCTCATCCGTACTGAATCCAAATGATGCTCTGTATACTTCAATCTCTTCTACATCCTGTTTGCAGCTTTTATTGTGTCTGGTTCCATCATTGGGGTAAACATCTGCTTCCCTCGAAATACTAAGCCCCCCACCAGCATGAGTACATGATTGTTGTGCCTGGTCCAAATGAAACTGTGCAGATGTTGCAGAATAGAAGAAGCTGGAATCGGGACACAGTATGAAATCTCTGGTTGTGGCCGAATTAAGTCTGAACAGCTTGGATGCCCCATTCCTCGAACAGGGAGAGTCGCATGCAGATGCAGAAGCATCCCACTGTGTGGGAGTATCCCGCTCGGGAAAAGGTGAAGACAGCCCAGTTCTTGGCGTTCCCGAGGCAGGTGATACAAGGCTGCTAGGACTTCGAGGGCAAAGTGGATAAGTTGCCTGGAGATCGCTTCCAACCCCATAACTTGACGACAAATAAGGAACGCCATTCTCTTTCCCAGCACTTTTAAGATCCGGTAATGACGACAAAATCCGGGCAAAAGGCACATCTGGGGATGAGAGGGTTGTCAGGTGAGCAAGCTCAGGTGGGGGGGTTAGTGGAGTAGTTGATGGCTTGGTTGTAAAGGTCGAGAACACAGGAGGTGAGACCAGTTGAGTTTCATGACCATATGGGGCCCTGTTGCAAACATGGTTGATGATGGCCCTTCACGAGAATTGGCTGATATTGACAGGAAACAATTTGGTGATTGGACCGTTGAAGGTAGTGCCAAGTTTGTAAAAGATGCTGAAGATGAAGGTGGAGCAAGAATAGATAAGTTCAGTGTTGTATTTTCATTAGAAATTCCAGCAGATTGAGGCCCATTTGCACAAATACTTGATGCATTCCCATCTGGGATACGGGATGCTGGAACAATTCGTTTCCCTCTTTTTTGTGACCCACAACAGGACAGTCCACCAAAGGAGCCTCCCCATCTACTCTGCTGGCACAATGAAAGAAATATGTTTTAGATAAGAAAATAAAGATCATATCTGCAATCCAAGTCTGCAACAAACTTAAATTCAACAAACTACGCAGAAATGCTGGACAATCATACCTGGAAGCAAGGTTTGTGTATCACGGTATACACTACTGATCTGATAGGAAACCGATATGCAGACCACTTGTACTGGGTGGTATATACTAAAAGGTCTTGTATCACCTGATACGGGCCTGTAACAGTCGGATTTTGACCATTATCGACCTGTACCTATCGATAACAGTTGAATTTCGATCGATACTGACGAACATCTCAAACATAACACTTTCCAACGATCAAATCCATTTGAAAGGGTTTTTAAACCCTTTCCTCCCTCTCTTTCACCCCCTTTCACTCTCTCAAACTCTTGTACTTACTCTTTCTCACTTCTCTCATTCTCACATTTGTACTTTCTTAAAACTTCACAAAACTACAATTTATGGATCGGATTAAGCTTGGGAGGCTAATTAAAAGGATTAACACCTAAGTTAGAGGAAGAACTCTCTAATCAAAGGTATATAGATAACTTCTCAATCATATTCAGCAACCCGCTTGGTCTAGAGACATGGTAATGATGTGGACAGCAATGCCTCGACCACTGATAGTGATGACACCGAGGAGTCGATGGTCCCGTTTACACAGTTTGAGAGTGGTGCATGGACTGAGGAGCAGTATTTTACGCATGTCACTCAAGATTCAGATCGTGGACTTAACATCATAATTGGTCATTCTTCTCCGAGCATTAGTACAATGATAGTTGGTCATTCTTCTTTGAACAACAATACGGTGATCGACCTTATGATACAGAGTAGCAAATCACTAACGAATGTAGAAGTTCCAATGGTCCCTATGCTTCACATCAATATATATCACAATCGTACTTGTCTCAGGAGCCACCTCGAACACATATAGTTCACAACGATCAGACTATAACCATCACCACAGTGGCGCACCAATGATATACAGTGTATTAGAATACCATGTCGTGGAATCAATTTCAGAATTGAGCCCGATAAACATACCAAATTGATATACAGATACATAAGATCGAGGACTCCGATCCACTACCTGTGGAGTCTCATCATTCTTTTTGTTGGTAAAACCAGATATATCCATCGATCGATTACTAAATTCATTTGAATCTTAAAATTTAAGCTTTTAACAAATAATCTAACAATTCAAATAATTTCTTTGTAGATAATTTAATATCAATGAAAGGATGATTCGGAACGTACCACAAAGATACTCCTCAAAGCCTGAAAAAAATATGTGACATTATTCTTTCCTAATTTAGATTATTTTTACTAAAATTATACCAAATTTATATTTATTTTTAATTTAAAAATCCTAATCTAACCCTTTTTTCTTTTTTTAGAAAGTTTTGGAGCTATTTTCAACCATTTTTTCGTGACATCAATATGCCCCATCGTACCAAAACATGGTATGTCGGTACAAAGCGGTATACGTACCGTCAACTGGCCATTACACCGGTAAGGCGAGCCTTGCCTGGAAGTACTTAAAAAAAACTAAACACTAGTCCTATTTTTTAAAATTATTATCGTTTTTTTTAATTGGTATATAGATGGTGAGGGAGGATGGAAAACTGAAAGATAGTAAATTACCATAAAGAAAATTAAGAAGCTAGAAGAAAAGGAAAGGAACAAATGAAGAACGAGCATGACGTAAAAGAAAAAAAAGGTTGAAGCAAGTTAGTTTTCCATAAATCATGACAAAAGTAAGCATGTTGACATATGTTGATCGCAGTAAGTTCTCAGTCAAGATAAAAGTCCAAACTTACAAAAGCTTTGATTCCTTGATAATTCAAAACGAATTATGTCCTTGAAAGTGGACATCATAACAAAGGCTACAGATTTTTGGTTTTCACTCTCTAGTTATGAACTATTCTGAGGCTACAACATCAATAGAATAAGTTGAAATTTAACATCCATTGGATACATTATAAAATGGCAATTGAAGGTGCAAAAAAATGAACTTCCTTTTCTACAAAGGATTATAAACATCACTTTACATGAATGAATGGTTCCATGGTGTGATAAAAAAATATTTTCGTGATAGGACTCATAGAATCATTGGAAGGTTTCATATTCTTTATTCTCTTTGAGACAAACATTATCTTTATTCTTCACAAAGTTAGATTCACTTGATTGTCTTTATTTTCCACATCAACCAACCATTCCCAGTGGACCTTCCTGCCAAATTACAATTTGCAAAACCAACCAGGTTGCAGCAAAATTCTCAGTATTAAATAAATTTGATAGTTAAAAGCAGGTTTAGGATGGCAAAATGCCCGAGGCTCTTGTCATTGTAGGGTTCTAAAAAAGGTCAATGCATGCAGCCCTATTACTATAACTATGAGTCATCTGGGTTGAAATATAAACACAATAATGTCTGCTGTTAATCTTTGAAGAGAGATTCAACAGTACCTCTTTCAATTGACAAGTGTTTTGGATAAGTGGTTGCCTAGGTGCCCAGGCAAGGCAAAGCGAGGCCTGAGCACCTCAAATAGGGTCTAGGCAAGTCGATTGAAAGAGGTGCAACTCGAGCGTGTGTCTGAGCTCAAGCATTGAGAGACTCAAGCATGCTCCTGAGCCAATCGAAGCCTAGGCACAATTTGGCGAGCTTAGGTACAATCAATGAATTAGTTGGTTTATCCAAACCGACTAATTCAACAACTTAACCCCCCATCCTTTCTACCTGCCAAGAAACCCTACAATACCACAGAGTAAGAAACCCTACATCGTCGCCATTAGTTGTCGTCTTCCATCATGATCGCAACCTTCCTTTGCTCTATGTCATCGTCGACCACGACCTTCCTCCATCTCACCGTCGTGTGCAGCTTCGTCCCTCCACCATATGCCGACATTGTCCTCTTTGTTCACCTTATGCTGTCAATCGTCGCCTTCCTCTACCCTACGCATCATCGCAACTGTACAAACCCTATCTGAGCCAAATAACCCAACCTTCCTTTGTTGTGTGCCACTACCTTTCTCGATGCCACATTCCACTGCCTTCTGCTAACTGGCTACTGTGCAGCTTTGTCCCTCCACCATATGCCGACATTGTCCTCTTCGTTCACCTTATGCTGTCAATCATCGCCTTCCTCTACCCTACGCATCATCGCAACTGTACAAACCCTATCTGAGCCAAAGAACCCAACCTTCCTTTGTTGTGCGCCACTACCTTTCTCGATGCCACATTCCACTGCCTTCTGCTAACTGGCTACTTCTCCATCTCCTCTTTCTCGGCCTATTGGTATGAGCAGCTTAAGCACTTTGTTAAATTGGTATGAACTCATGATCTCTATAAACGATCTCCTATTTCTTACACTTTGCTAAATTGTTAGGAACTTATAAACATTGTTTGATAGGTACACTATTAGGAGTTAGGACATAACAGTAGGAAGGTAACAGATTCACTACAAATTTGATTTTTTTTTTATTTTCATAATCATATTTATCAAGCATGATATTTTTTAAAAATTTTAATATTCGAGAGCATCTCGCTTTGCTCGGAAGAGAGTCTAGGCAAGCACCTAATGCCTATGGCATTTCAATACACGGTGGCAACATCGATTTTGATATAGTTGTAACAAGAAGAATAGGATTAACTAAACAGTTAATTTTCGAAAAACTTATGCTCTCTGTGATGAGGAATTAAAAGAAACAGGATGATATTTGCTTCTCAAAAAAAAAATATAATCGTGAAATGTACAATCATAAATCAATGATGTTCCAACTCACGATGAAATGCACATGCAGAATTAGTGAACGATTATCTTCATAAATCAAGTTGGGGAAGCCAAGAACAAGAAGCAAATCCAGGAATAGGAAGTGTTACAGAATTCTTTTAGTTTTAAGACATCAGGATCTCTTTCCAGCAAGCAAACTCTGACGTATTGCACTAGCCACTAAGAGAAAACATAATATGTGCCTTCAAGACTAGAAAAGATAGGTCGAGTATAACTCATGAATTGAAAATAAAATAGATAATTAAAACAAAAGGGTAATCCGTAAGCTTCATAACCCAAGCTAGTAAAAGCAATAAAATTAATGATGATAATTGAGATCTAAGTGTAGATGGTAAATGTTAGATGAGAAAAGAAAAAAAGGGCAAAATTTTTTTTTTCCGCATATGTTCACTCAGTTTAACCTTATTGTTCATTGTGATCTTGTACTGATGGGGAACAATAATTGGTTATGTTTAAGTGAAGCCAACAAGGATTTCTAGGCTTGTCTCCGTAGATGAAAATCAAATAACTTCACTCTAAGTGGCTGCAAATATGGGTATTAATCCAGTTTAAAATCTTAGATGATTAAAGCAAAGTATAGTTTTTTTTTGGCTTTCTAACAGAATGAGTGAGAATACCTTGGTTGATTAGGTAGGATGGTCAGATGGGAGTGTAACCATCAGTTCGGACATGCAACCTTGTGCATGATATCATGATTATACTTTGCATATCAGCAAAAGAACTACAACGAAAGAAGTTAAGATACTATATAGCACGATGTG
>LS990921.1:26469948-26502448 GCA_900464855.2 Musa schizocarpa
TCTGCGATTAAAATCGAAAGCTACGTTCGAACGATAAAAACGATTTCTGTTTGAAAGCCGATTCTAAGATTACTTTAACTTAAGATCAAGCAAGATGATGTTAAAGTCAATCTATGAAGGCAGTTTGCAGTTATGATGAAAACCAGAATATAGGCGCAAACTGAAATACGACGTTTGCACGAAGAAACTGATTTACGTCTAAATGCTGATTCGTAAATCACTTGATTAGGCAAGATACTCTTTAAGCAAGAGTATAAAGGCAGTTTGCAGTCATGGTAGAGCTCAAAACGTAAACGTAATCTGAAATATGATGATCGTACGAAAAAGTAGATTTACGTCTAAACGCTGATTCGGAAAGTGCAAAGCTTGAAACCCGATCATATATGCGCAGAAAGTAGTAAGCTTCAGAGGAGGTTTGCAGTAAAGATAATATGCTCAAAGTAAATGCAAACCAAGATTTAGAGTGGTTCGGTCAATCTTGACCTACTCCACTTTTGGCTTCCTCCACCGACGAGGTCACCGACGTCAACTAGAGGCCTTCCTTCAATAGGCAAAGGCCAACCACCCTTTTATAGTTTCACTCCTTTTGACGAGCTTAAGAGACAACCCTTACATAATTTTCTCTCCTCTCTTTACAACTCAGAACTTGGAAGAAAAGAGGAAGAAGAACTTTTGGCCTTTACAACAATTTTGAGCTCTAAGAATCATAGAAAAAGATCAAGATTTCGGTGCATGTTTGTGCTTTTTCAATGCTGAATGGGTGGGGTATTTATAGGCCCCAACCCAGTTCAAATTTGGAGCTCAAAACTATCAATTCCCGGAATTCCGGGATCAGGCGGTTGCACCTCCTGACTGGAGCGGTTGCACCGCCTGGCAGAGCTCGAAGACTAAGCCTCTGGGCGGTGCCACCTCTGTCAGGGGCGGTTGCACCGCCTGCCAGAACTCGAAGACCAAGTTCAAGCGGTTGCACCTCCTGACTGGGGCGGTTGCACCACCTGCCAGAGCTCGAAGACCGAGCTCAGGCAGTGCTACCTCCTGTCAAGGGAGGTTGCACCGCCCAGTCTCGCTCGGAGACTGAGCCCAGGCGGTGCTACCTCCTGGCTGGGGCGGTTGCACCACCCAGTCTCCTAGGGAGACTTTAGCCCAGGTGGTGCTTCCTCCGGGCTTGAGCAGTTGCACCTCCCACAGCAATCCGGGTCCGAATGGGTAGATCCATTCGGCCCAATTTGGGTTTTTCAGGGGCCCAATTGCCCCAAGATTAAGCTAATGGGATCACCTCCCATTTCCAACTTAATCATTGTGCTAACTACGATAAATCCTAAGACAATTTATGCAGCTTGCTTCGGTGCGTCAATCGCTTCTTCCGACGAGTTTTCGGCGAACTTCCGTCGATCATCCGATGAACCCTCGGTGATGCTCCTGCGGACTTCCGGCAAACTCCTGGACTTGCGACGATCCACTTGGCGAGTTCCGACGAGCTTCTTTGGCATGCTCATGGACTTCTCGGATTTGTTCCCGTAGAACCTCCGACGACTGTCCAAACTTCCGTCGAACTCTCGAACTCCCAACGTGATCATTGTCTTGACTCCGGCGCAACTCCTGCTGCATGTCTAACTTTCATCATAGTTAATCCTGCACACTTATCTCAACACATAGATTAGACAACAAATGACAATTGACTTCATCATCAAAATCCGAGATTCAACAATCTCCCCCTTCTTTATGATGACAATCAGTTGATAATGGAGTTAACCTTAACTCCCCCTGTCTATATGCCATACTTGAGATAAGTCATTCTTGAATTCAAGACCTAAGAATTCAAGCGACATATTGATAAGTTAAATCATTTGAACTTATCAATACTCCCATCATGATTCCCATCATGATGTATCTCTCTGAAGATGATGTCAAGGCTTGACATTCATTTTCACATTTTACATTACAAGTTTGAATGATGGTAATAGTAACAATTTATTATATTGTAAGATATCAACATGTAAAGCTGTGAAGTAAGATTTTGATATCATTACATGATGTACATGATGTACACATTTCAAATATTTTAGCAAGTGTTGCATTTCTTCACATGGTAATATATCAACTCAAGGCATAATGCAACTTATAGCATCTGTTCATATATCTCTTGGTGATGCAAGCATGGCATAATCATAGCATTAGTGTTTATAGCATCAATTCATATATTTCTCCCCCTTTGTCATCAACAAAAAGCATGATAGTTGTGATACTGGGAAAACAATATAAGCAAGTTATCAAGCATATAAAGGAAGGCATGATACGTAGATTGCTTTGAATACTTCTTCCTTCTTTTTTTTTGTTATAATCGTTTGTGCATGAAGGAGGAAAGCCATTTGTGATTCCAGCTATTTGTGAGTTTACTTTGAGTCAAGATATGTGTTTGAAACAGCTTTTTGCAAGTAAAAATACTATCATCCATATTTCAAGATGGAATTCATAAGCAGGAATCATTTCATCAAATCCATTTCAGAAAAAAATATTTTTCATAAGTGTATGAGAAAATTTGATTTTTAGCATTCCAACTGTTAAGCGAATCTGAAAATGAGATGAACTCTTTCATGCATTCGGACAAGACAATGCTACAGATTTTCAAATACAATCATGAAGACAAAACATTTCAACACATGTTATCAAGTGATTTGATCATTCAATAAAGTCCGAAAAATAATTTTAACTAGTTTATCTATTCGGACACATCAACATTCCTAATTCTCTTCTTATGAAATCAAATTGTTCTTCACTTAGAGGTTTTGTAAAAATGTCAGCTAGTTGATGTTTAGTATCAATGGCAATGACTTATGAACTGTATTGGTATATCATTTTTTCAAACTATATTTATCATGGAAATCAAAGCACAAGATTTTCAAAACTTTTAGTTTCAATATAAAATCCGAGATAATCATTTAGTTTATATTTACTATAAGGCACAAGGCATATATTTACCACGATAGATGTTTACAACTCCACATATGCTCAAAATATATCAGGTAACCATATCAAGGATCAAGGCAAAGTACATCATGGTGAGTAACATAAGGAGTTTACAATAACAACAGATGATTGTGTTCATACAAGCTCATTCATGAGGTGGAAAATTAAAGTGCCTAAACAAGGAGTCAAATTGACGATGAATTTGCTGCAGCTCAGATAGGATTTGATCTTGTCGTTGTTCAAGCCGTTCTTGTCTTTGTTCGAATCGGTCCATCCGAATCCTAATATCTTCGACAGATGATGTGTGAGTTTGCTCAAATGGATGTGTTTCCTCAAAGGGACAAATCGGAGGAGATTGAGTACCCCTAAATACTAGTGTTTCCGGTTCTGGTTTAGGTTGAGGGGGATCTGTTCTTCTTGGCATTCTAACCCAATTACCGTTTCTATAAAAACATCTTAATCGGTGAAGTAGATTTTTATTTATTATGCTAAATCTATCTATTTTGATTATTTCTTCTTCCGGTGGTATTAGAATATCGTAGGCTTTCATTATTCTAGTGATTATACCACCATATGGGAGCATCATGTCTTTCTTAGATAGTTCTAACATGTTTTGTTAGATAAGATAACCAAGACAGATGTCATGTCCTTTCATGATCAAGTACATAGTTCCTAATTCTAATTGACTTACTTCATCATGATGGTATTGTTTAGGGAGAATGATGCTAGTTAGGATATGATGAAGTACCTTAGTGTTTAGAGGCAATAGATGTTCACAACTTTTAGGAACAAATGCTAAGTTGGGATTGGCAAAAATGGTTCCTAAGGCTTCAACATATGTTGTTCCAATAGTTTCTTTATCCCATGATCCTCTAAAGTAAAGTCCTCTACTTTTCATGGGAATGCCTATCATGTCTCAAATGAATCTATCCGTAATTGAGATGTGTTGTCCTAAAAGATAGGTGGACATTCTTTCTTCCTCATCTATTTGTATGTTGTTGTAAAACAATCTAACAAGTCTTGGATAGATGGGTTCGTTAATTTGCAAAATTGGAAGTAGATCTAAGTTTGCAAACCATTGGATTGTCTCTAAGTCTCTTAGTTCATTTAAATCTACGTATTTTCCCTTATTGACACTTCTAAGTTCGAAAGAGGAAAATTTTTCAGCATGGTATTTTGAATCGAAAAGGGTGAGATCAAAATCTTCTACTAATCTCCTTTTTCCTTTGTCCCTTGAGGATCTTCTAGATCCCATAACTACTGCTGTTTAGAAGAATAGTGATGAGCAAGAGTAAATGAAGAAAAAAACAGAGTTTAAGGGCTTCTTAGAGAGTACCTTAGTGAGATCTTCAAGAGAGGGAAGGATTGTTGATGTTTTGCTTCGAAATGAGGGGTATTTGGGATGCTAAGAGGGGTGAAATGAGGATGGAGGAAGCTTGGAAGAGTACAGGAGGGAAGGGAGTGAGTTGGGGTCGGTTTCACCGCCGGCCCTAGCTTGGGTTAAAAAGGGTAGAGTTGTGGGCAGTTGCACCTCTGGCTAGAGCGGTGCAACCGCCAGCTGGGGCGGTGCCACCGCCTGCAGGCGGTGAGCACTTGTTCTGATTAGTGTGATCTGATCTGAGAGTTTTTTTTTGCCTTGAGAAGAATTTTCATTCAAAGCAATCAACTTTACTTACGTGATTACGTAAGAGTTTTCATTTTAAGGCAAGGACTTTTGTACGATTAAGATAGATCTTTTAACGTGCATACTCTCAATGTCGTACACATGTTTGTGATAGTTTGTTCAAGTTGGTAAGCCTTGCAAGTTCATGACAGACTTAGTTACTTCATGATACAGAGTTGGATTTGAAGGTTATGAACGGATGAAATTGATGGGTTCGAAAATCCAGAGGATATGTGAATTTGGGAATCATACGTTTCTAATTCTGAAAAGTCAAATAAGGATGTATCTAAATCGCATTTGTGATTTTATAATCTCCATATGTTATTTAGGCTAGAGAGCATTGCGAGTTCCTTTATGGATCTTGGGTCATAACTATCGAGAATCAAGGAGCAGAATATTATTTCTTGCTCCAGCCTAAAATTTTTATGTTTTTAATGTTTTTACAGGAAGGGAGAATTTTTAGGTACCCATATGCTTTTGGGTGCCTCACAAATAGATCTACATTGTCTATCATGTTGCATAGAATTTATCATGGTTCCTTTAGGAACCCAAATCATTTTTTTGGACTAATTTTCTTGAATGGACAATAATGTGTCTTGTGTCCAAATTTGCAACAAAAGTTGCAATTGTTTTGATGTCGAACATGTAAGATGGGGCCTTTTATGAAGGTGGTTGGATTTTGGTGAGGACTTCTCACAAATCCAATTCCACTTCTTTTGGGAACGTGACTCTTGTTTGCAAGGATCATGTTTAATGACTTGCTACCAATCTCGAATTTCTTCAAGGTGTCCTTAAGTAGCAAGTTTTCCTTTTGGAGAGTTTCTAGATCATGGCATTTTATGCATGAGCTTAAACTATCATGATGTTCAGCTTTTAGCTTATCGAAATTACAAATAAGACTATCATACTCCTTTTTTAGCAATTTATATTTTCTACTAATTGTCTTACATTCATCAAATAATTCATGGAAAGCATTTAATAATTCATGATAAGGTAAATCTGCATCAATTAAATTTGTTACCTCATCTCCGATGGCCATTAAGGCGTAATGAGCAACTTGCTCAGTGTTGGACTCTTCTTCGGATGCGCTCGAATCATCCCATGTTGCTTTGAGCGCCTTCTTCTTTGATGTTCTCTTCTTGGCTTAGGGACAATCATTCTTGTAGTGTCCCGGCTTTTTACACTAATAGCAAATAACTTGGTCCTTCTTGGGTTCAAGTTTATTTTTTGTGTCATTCTTAAACTTGTTATTTTTAAAGAATTTTTTAAATTTTCTTGTTAGAAGTGCCAAGTTATCATCATAGTCCTCATCAATTGAGTTTTCTCTTAAGTGGCCTTCTGAAGTTTTAAGTGCCATATCCTTCCTGTTCTTTGGAAGGATGTCTTCTTGCTCATCATGAGCTTTACAAGTCATCTCGTAGGTCATTAATGACCCGATTAGTTCTTCAAAAGGGAAGTTGCGTAGATCTTTTGCCTATTGAATAGTAGTGACTTTAGGATCCCAACTCTTAGGAAGGGATCTTAGAATCTTATTTACGAGCTCAAAATCTGAAAAAAATTTTCCGAGTCCTTTTAGACCGTTGACGACATCCGTGAAACGGATAAACATGTCGCCAAAGGTTTCACTCGGTTTCATCTGAAAAAGTTCAAAAGAATGTAACAGAAGATTGATTTTTGACTCTTTCACTCTACTTGTGCCTTCATGAGTCACTTCGAGTGTGTGCCAAATATCAAATGTGGTTTCACAAGTTGAAACATGGTTAAACTCGGTTTTATCAAGTGCACAAAATAAGACATTCATAGCCTTTGCATTAAGAGCGAAAGCCTTCTTCTCCAATTCATTCCAATCGATCATTGGAAGAGAAGACTTCGAAAATCCGTTTTTGACAAGATTCCAAAGTTCAAAATCCATAGAAATAAGAAAGATCCTTATACGGGTCTTCCAATAGGTGTAGTCCATCCCACTGAACATGGGTGGATGTGTAATAGAATGGCCCTCTTGGTTTCCGGCGTATGCCATCTCTCTTGGGTTTTAATCCGTTAGAGAGTTAACCCTGCTCTGATACTAATTGTTAGGATCAAGAGCACTAAGAGGGGGGGAATTAGTGCAGCGGAAAACTTTCTGCGATTAAAATCGAAAGCTGCGTTCGAACGATAAAAACAATTTATGTTTAAAAGCCGATTCTAAGATTACTTTAACATAAGATCAAGCAAGATGATATTAAAGTCAATCTATGAAGGCAGTTTGCAGTTATGATGAAAACCATAATATAGGCGCAAACTGAAATACGACGTTCGTACGAAGAAACTGATTTACGTCTAAATGCTGATTCGTAAATCACTTGATTAGGCAAGATGCAGTTTAAGCAAGAGTATAAAGGCAGTTTGCAGTTATGGTAGAGCTCAAAACGTAAACGTAATCTGAAATATGATGAACGTACAAAAAAGCAGATTTACGTCTAAACGCTGATTCGGAAAGTGCAAAGCTTGAAACCCGATCGTATATGCGCAGAAAGTAGTAAGCTTCAGAAGAGGTTTGCAGTAAAGATAATATGCTCAAAGTAAATGCAAACCGAGATTTAGAGTGGTTCGGTCAATCTTGACCTACTCCACTTTTGGCTTCCTCCACCGACGAGGTCACCGACGTCAACTAGAGGCCTTCCGTCAATAGGCGAAGGCCAACCACCCTTTTACAGTTTCACTCCTTTTGACGGGCTTAGGAGACAACCCTTACAGAATTTTCTCTCCTCTCTTTACAATTCAGAACTTGGAAGAAAAGAGGGAGAAGAACTTTTGGCCTTTACAACAATTTTGAGCTCTAAGAATCACAGAAAAAGATCAAGATTTTGGTGTATGTCTGTGCTTTTTCAGTGCTGAATAGGTGGAGTATTTATAGGCCCCAACCCAGTTCAAATTTGGAGCTCAAAACTATCAATTCCCGGAATTCCGGGATCAGGCGATTGCACCTCTTGACTAGAGCGGTTGCACCGCCTAGCAGAGCTCGAAGACTGAGCCTCTGGGCGGTGCCACCTCTGTCAGGGGCGGTTGCACCGCCTGCCAGAGCTCGAAGATCGAGCTCAGGCAGTTGCAACTCCTGACTGGGGCGGTTGCACCGCCTGCCAGAGCTCGAAGACCGAGCTCAGGCGGTGCTACCTCTTGTCAGGGGAGGTTGCACCGCCCAGTCTCGCTCGGAGACTGAGCCCAGGCGTTGCTACCTCCTGGCTAGGGCGGTTGCACCGCCCAGTGTCCCTGGGAGACTTTAGCCCAGGCGGTGCTACCTCCTGGCTTGAGCGGTTGCACCTCCCACAGCAATCAGGGTCCGAATGGGTAGATCCATTCGGCCCAATTTGGATTTTTCAGGGGCCCAATTGCCCCAAGATTAAGCTAATGGGATCACCTCCCATTTCCAACTTAATCATTATGCTAACTATGATAAATCCTAAGACAATTTCTGTAGCTTGCTCCGGTGCGTCAATCGCTTCTTCCGACGAGTTTCCGACGAACTTCCGTCGATCATCCGATGAACCCTCGGTGATGCTCCTGCGGACTTCCGGCAAACTCTTGGACTTGCGACGATCCACTTGGTGAGTTCTGACGAGCTTCTTTGGCAAGCTCGTGGACTTCTCGGATTTGTTCCCGCAGAACCTCCGACGACTGTCCAAACTTCCGTCGAACTCTCGAACTCCCAACGTGATCATTGTCTTGACTCCGGCGCAACTCCTGCTACATGTCTAACTTTCATCGTAGTTAATCCTGCACACTTATCTCAACACATAGATTAGACAACCAATGACAATTGACTTCATCATCAAAATCCGAGATTCAACAACGTTAACCTCCCGCTTGAGCATTTTGATCCTTGGTTGCAAGGACCGAAATGGAGTTATTGGCCAGTTGGCTCATCAGACTCGGGTCGTGACATTTGGTATCAGAGCCGAACTAGCATTTGGGCAGGGTGAGAGGGCTCGAGTAGGAAAGGGCTACCCGTGGATGGAGTTAGAGAACTCATCATGGCGTGGAGCCACCAATGAGTTAATCCTCACATGCACTATGCTAGGGTTCGATCAGGGTTATGTCGGGCCTTGACGAGGATGTTAAGCTAATTGAGTTTGGGATAATGTAACAACCCATTAGTCCCACATTGGAAGTGGGGAATGTGTATGATTAGCTTATAAGGGCCAGATGAGTGTACTACATTAACCTCCCGCTTGAGCATTTTGATCCATGGTTGCAAGGACCAAAATGGAGTTATTGGTAAGTTGACTCAACAGACTCGGGTCGTGACACTGCCTCTTGCTTCGTTCGCTCTTCGTCGCTCGCCGCTCGTTCGCTCAGCCAAAAATAGCCAGTTTTGGCCCGTTTTTGTGCTGTTTTGGCCTGTTTTTGGGCTGTTCTTGCGTGCCGCGACGACCGTCGTGAGTGGAGCAAAACGTCAGCCATCTCAGCACCATGGAACCCCCCGGGTGGCACAGGGCTGGATGGGGCTTTCGTATAGTAGGGACGGTGCTGCCTCTCGCTTCGCTCGCTGTCCGTCGCTCGTCGCTCATGAAAGCGTGGCCTATTGATCTTTTAGACCTTTGGAATTTGAAGCTAGAGGTGTCAGAAAAGTTATGTTAGAACCCTTGCAGATTCTAAACTTAGGGTTGATCTCTTTAGGGGATCGGCCTCCTTGGAACTCTATAGGGGTTCCTCCCTCCAAGTTGCTGCTCAAAGGCTGCAGAAAAGATTCATCTATTGCTTATAAAAAGAGGAGGAATACATGGCTATTTATAGGGTTTCTAAACCCTAACTCTTAATAGGACTCCTACTCAAGACTCCTTCTTCTAACCAACTCCTAATAGGACTTCTAATCAAGACTCCTATTTTTTTACAACTCCTAATTCAACTCTAAGAAACAATCTCCTAACCCTAGCCAGCCTCTTCACCTCGTTAATAGGGGTCGGCTTAGGTAGGTTTTACATGAATGTCCCTCTCAATTAGGACTCTTCTAGCTAGAGTCCTAACAGACCCGCCCTCTTTAAATCAGCCTTGTCCTCAAGGCTAAGATTCCATGAATTCAGGGAACCAGGTCTTCAGCTCCTCATATGGTTCCCATGTGGTGTCTTCAAGTGGTAGATTATTCCAATGCACTAGTACTTCAGTAGAGGGATGTTGGCGACGCATCACGATCTTACGATCGAGGATGGCTTGTGGTTGGGCTTGAATAACTTCATCCTCAGTTGTGTTGGGCAGTTGGATCTGGGATGACTCGTGTTCTCCCAACTTGGGCTTTAAGCATGATACGTGGAAGACAGGGTGAATTTTGGTATCCTCAGGTAATTTAAGTCTGTACGCCATGGCTCCAATACGCTCTGTGATTTGATAGGGCCCAGAAAAACGTGGGGATAGCTTCATGGAGGCTCGAGTGTTGATAGAGAGTTGCTTGTATGGTTGTAGGCGAAGATAAACCCAATCTCCTACTGAAAATTCTTTTTCACTTCGTCGTGTGTCGGCTTGCTGCTTCATTCTGGCTTGAGCGGTAGAGAGATTATCTTTTAATAGTTGTAAGAGTTTGTCTCTATCAATCAATTCTTGGTCAACCTGATCTACCTTGGCTGAGCCAATTACATACTTTGGAATCACAGGGGCTGGTCGACCATATAATGCTTCATAAGGGGCACATTTTGTAGATGAATGATATGTAGTATTATACCACCATTTGGCCCAGGGTAGCCATTTAGCCCACTCTTTTGGTCGGTCGCTAGCGAAACACCGGAGGTACGTCTCTAAGCACCTATTTACCATTTTTGTTTGGCCGTTGATTTGTGGGTGATATGCCATACTCCTTTTCAATTTAGTACCCTACAATTGGAATAACTTTGTCCAAAATCTGCTCGTGAAGATGCAAGTAGAATTTATTATAAGCACATTGCGTCCCTTATAGTGTAATTCTTTTGAGTCCCACTTGTAATGAGCCACGGAGCTTGGTGCTTCCTCCAATTTTTTTATAATCTTACTATTCCCTGAATCTTCCTGCCATTCCATCTTAATATCCACAAGGAAGTCGCTGGTCGGAAGTGAAATGGCTGAAACTTCAACTTGCTCGGGTAGCTGCGAAAGCGCATCTGCAAGAACATTCTCTTTTCCCTTTTTGTAAGTTATTTCATAATCAAATCCAAGAAGTTTTGTTACCCATTTTTGCTACTCAGGGGATGATATCTTATGCTCCAAAAAGTACTTGAGGCTTTTATGGTTGGTTTTAATTTGAAATCGTCGACCAATCAAGTAGGGTTTCCACCTCGTTGCTGCGCGCACAATGGCGAGCATCTCCTTATCATATGTTGACTTATTTTGAAGGGAGCGAGATAATGCCTTACTAGTGTATGCGAGTGGTTGACCATCTTGCATGAGAATGGCTCCAATTCCGACTCCAGATACGTCGGCCTCAATAATAATGGGTCGGTTGAAATCTGGTAGTGTTAGCACCGGCGTCATCGTCATGGCTGCCTTAAGTTTGTCGAAGGTAGCGGAGGCTCTGTCTAACCATTAGAAAGCATCTTTTTTAGTAAAGAAGTGAGTGGTACACTGATCTTCCCATAGTCCTTAACAAATTTTCGATAGTAGCCCGTTAGTCCAAGGAACCCCCGTAGTAATTTCACGTTTATAGGTTTCGGCCAGCCTTGCATTGCCTCAATTTTTGCTGGGTCTACTGCCACTCCTTCTTATGATATTATATGCCCAAGGTACTCTACTTTTTGCTGGAGAAAGCTGCACTTTGGTTGCTTTACAAAAAGAGTATTCTCCCGAAGGATCGTCAGAACAATCCGTAAATGCCGAATTTGGTGGTAACCGGATCGGAGGTCCAACTTTGTGAAGACTCGAGCTCCTTTTAATTCATCAAGAAGTTCATCCACCACTGGTATTGGGTACTTGTCCTTGACGGTGATGCCATTTAAAGCTCGGTAGTCGATGCACATCCGCCAAGTTCCGTCCTTCTTGCGTACAAGTAGCACTGGTGAGGAATAGGGGCTACAACTTGGCCGAATCACCCCTGTTTCAAGCATCTCTTTTACAATCCTTTCTATTTCATCCTTTTGAAGATGTAGATACTGATATTGCCGAGTATTTGCTGGAGGTTTGCCTGAAAGAATCGTTATATAATGATCATGCCGACGGGTAAGAGATAGGTTGTGTGGTTCATCTGAAAATTCAGCAAGCAAAGGAAGTAGGTTTTGATCTTCAAATTCTATTGGCTCTCCCTTAGTTTGCTGCTCAAGTTGTGCCAAAAAGCCACTGTATGCTTTATGCAAAACCTTCTCCATTTGTTGTGTGCAAATCGTTGTTATGTCGCCCCCACGTTTCCCGTGCAATGTCACCTATTTCATAATTAGTTTCATAAAATTCCAGGAAATATCACCTAATGTCGTCAACCATTTAATTCTGAGCATGGCCGCATGATTGTAAAGAGGGAGAAGGAAGAAATATGCAATTATCTCTTGGTTCTGCAGCAATAGTTTCTCTTGCGGGCGCCTACGATCATACTTCAAAATCCATCCATCGGCGATCTTAACGTCAAACCTGCTGCAATTCTCAATAGGTAAAGTCATCTGGACAGCAACATTACTGTTTAAAAAGTTATTAGTACTGCCCGTGTCGATGAGAATAGTGATCGGTTGTTGTTTGAGAAGGCCTCCAACTTTCATCGTTTGCGGGTTTGAGTAGTCGGCTAGTGCATGTACCGTAACTTCGATCGATTGTGGCTCCTCTTCTGCATCTTCTTCTTCACGTTCAAGGCTCTCTTCTGAATGTTCAATGACTTCTTCTTCTATTGGTTCAATCATAAGAAGTCTTCCTTTATTACAGCGATGCTCACGGCTCCAACATAACCCCTTCGCATATCGCTCCCGAAGCTCTTCTCCTGTTAACCTCTTTGGTGTAGGGACTTGTTCGACAGTAGGGGAGGCTGAGGGCTTCAATATTACTGGTTGAGGAGCAACCCTAGTCCTCCGAGCTTCATGGTTCAATTGCTCCTCTTGATGTCGTGCGAAAGAGATGGCTGCCATAAGCGTATACGGTTGTCGCGCTTTAACTTCTCCTCGGATCTCCGGCTTCAAGCCCTCAATGAAGGTCCTCAATAGCTGTTTTTGAGACCAATCATGAGTTTGATCAGATAAACTTTCAAACCTGGTTTGGTACTCCTGAATGGTGGAGGTTTGTCGGATCTTTGCTAGTTGTCCGTCAATATTCTCGTAATCGGTTGGTTTGAAGCTGATTAGCAGTTTTTCTTTGAATTTTCGCCATGAAAGGACTCCATAAGTATGTTCAAACCAATCAAACCACTGTATAGCATCCCCTTCAAGATATATAGCTGTAATTTTTACCATAGATGCATCTACGATTTTGTGGTACCGAAAATATCGGTCCGCGCGCGGGATCCAACCAATCGGGTCTCCTTCTTCCCATCTAGGGAAGTCCACTCTCATGCATGGATAGTTGAGGTTGATCATAGAGCTTCCCCTCTCTTGGAAGTCATATCTTTGGGCTTGGTGCGATTGGGCAAAGCTCTCTCCTTGATGTGATTTCTTCGGGCTTAGCGGTCGGCCCAATCTGATTTCGGTAAAAAGCATCCGAATCTTATCCTCCATTTGCGCCTCAAAGGCTTCGAATTTAGCATTGAATACCTCCTCAGATGTCATAGTATATGCCGTCTAATCTGTGATATCAAGATCTCTCTTTTGTTTTCGGGTTAAAGGCATGTATTGGTTAAGAGAGGTGATGGTCGAAAGGGTTGGTAGATTGGTGGATGTAGGCTACGGTTTAGGCTTGTTTTGTGGCTATTTTGGGTGCAGGTTGAGGGTGTGGTTTAGTAGAGTTTTAGGGCTGTAGATAAAAGATTTGGATCTGTGGTAGATGGTAGCAAAGGTTTGATAGAAATCAATGGAAGTTGCAGCAAGTATGTGCTGCCTTGTAAGAGTAGAATTGTCGTCGAAGAAGCAACAGTTTCTCGACGTAATTTCCACCAAAAATGTGAGAGAATTGAGGAGGAAATTGATAGCAAAATCACAATTTATATGACAGCAAGGATATCTAATTTAATCAAGAAAATTTTGGTAGTATAACAGCAAGGAAATTGGTGCAAGTTGCGATTGCAGAATTCTCGTCGAGAAATTTCAGCAGGTTACGACAAAAATTTGCAGCAACACAAAATCGTTTTTAGAAATGAGTTTCTTTATAGATCAATCTTAGATGGAAGCCAAGATGATCTATGAAGTGTTTAAGAAATTTCGTTCAAAAAAGATTGCAAATAGATGGGTTAAGGCAACAATATGCGGCTGAAATTTTCTGCAGCACAGATTTTTGAGTTTAGCAGATTGGACGTAAAAGATCAGCGGTTTATATTGAGAATTTTTTTATTAAACCAAAGGAAATCTGCTATTAGGAAATGTCACAGATGTCATAAAAAATTCGTAGAGATTTGGATAGAAAAAACACAGTAGCAAGATCAAACAGACAGTGCTATACGGTTGGAATTATGCAATGTATCTTTCGTCGTAGAGATGAAAACTTTATGACGAAAAGTTTATGCAGCAATATAGGAATAATTTTTTTTTGGGATTTTAAAATAAGGATAACTAAATTGCAGCAGCAGTAAGGTAGAAAACCAGAACCTGTTGCAATTCACGGGGAGATCAAAGGATGATCTGTGGTGGTGGAGATGATGGCGGAATTCGGCGATGATCTTTAAAGCAATTGTGGGAATTGCTTTGGATGGTTGAGGAGGGTTGATAGATGGCTATGGAAGGGCAGCGAGACGCCAAGAACGCTGCTCTGATACCAGGTGTTAGAACCCTTGCAGATTCTAAACTTGGGGTTGATCTCTTTAAGGGATCGACCTCCTTGGAACTCTGCAGGTGTTAGAACCCTTGCAGATTCTAAACTTGGGGTTGATCTCTTTAGGGGATCGGCCTCCTTGGAACTCTATAGGGGTTCCTCCCTCCAAGTTGTTACTCAAAGGCTGCAGAAAAGATTCATCTATTGCTTATGAAAAGAGAAGGAATTGTCACGCTCCAGCAATAAGAAGTCTGGAGTGGTTGTTACATTTGTTGTTAGGTGGTGCTCTGATACCACCTCTGTCACGCTCCCTCAAAAATATCCATAATATTTAAAACTCAAGAAAACAAATCAATCCAGGATCCAAACACACATTTGAGGTCACTAAGAAAACATACAGAACAAAATTTCAAAGAGATAAAGTTTCAAAATGCAAGGCAGAACATACGAATTCATAGACGTAATATCTTTAGGTGCAGAATCACAATTGTCATTTCAATCATACATAATTGGTTCATAACAGAAGGGGCATAGAGTAATTGGAGCATATCAATGACAAATGAAACAAAATCGGAGCTTATAAATGGCATATGGAATGTCTCGGAGCATATCAATGGCGTATGGAACATTTCGAAGCATATCAACAATGAATGAACCAGTTCGAAGCATATCAATAACAAATACCGAACAGAAGCTCAAACGTCATCTTTGACGTTGCATTCATATCATTCTTATCCAAAGTATGAACAGAAACACATAACCAAAGCTCTGGATATCATATCAAACATACAGAAGGTGTAGTGGGACCACAGACATTAATGTGATTCATCCATTTCTGAATGACCACCGCACAGAAGTCTCCCACGTCCCTGGAGCTCCATCCACCACGCCTAGGTGAAGCCGGAGGGGGCTTCTGAGAGAGCATCGCAGGCTCTAAACACATACCCTTTACCATTTATGGCAAAGGTCCACATAAATCTCACATACCCTTTACCATTTCTGGCAAAGGTCCCCATAAATCCCACAAACACCAGAGTACAAGAGGGCAGTTTGATCAATAAGTAGCATATATCGGAAGCACACGCGGAACAACAAAACGTACATGTGCCTTTTTTTTTAGACAATGCACGATGCGAGCAACAATTTTCTCACCAATGTATTCAGATTTAGAATGAAATGAAAGCACGGGTATACCGGGATTCCAAGCAATCATATTTAGCTCAATTCAAATAAGAAGGTTAGATGAATTCAATTTCCAAAGGAATGAAACAGAATACGCGAAATCGACCGAAGCTCGATTTCTGACAGAATTCCAGTGGCACATAGAACAAATACTTCAGACTATCAATTATGCTCCAATACCCTTAAGAAAGCTGTTGTTTAAAGATATATCAATCTGTTTTCTGTTGAAACAAGTTTCGTACGAATCATGGTTTCCAACAAGGAGTTACCTTTGATTTGGTAACGCAAGGTAAAAAACACAATCATTGTTTTACAGAATACATAGGGTCGGATTCAACAGATAATAGGGTAGGCATTTGAATTCTAAAATTTTCAAAATATATGTCAAAAGAAAGGTTTTCAAGTCTAGTTTCGGACGAAGTCAGTTTGGTATAATTTAGAATTTTCAACAGGAACTTATAAGTATTTTAGTATCAAAGGGTCCGAAATTTTGATCCCTGTTTTGCAGCATCTATTGGCTCATTAGAAACAGATGTTTGGGTAAGTAATCGGTGCTCAAAATCTTCAAAATCTGTGTCAAAAGAAAGATATAAGAGTTTGTTTTCAAACAAACTAGGTCCTGCCCAAATCTGCTTTTCGTACCAAAAATTATAGCTGGAACAGTATATAGGGGTCAGTTTACCGAAAAATTTCAGAATCCTTGGTTCTATGTCCAAAGAGAGACATTTCCGGTTCTAAATGGAAATCATTCAGATCTTTTTGAACCAACAAAAGAACAGAAGCTAATATTCTATAGGATAGGGTTAGAACACTTGCCTTTGAGAATTATAGCCCTAAATGAGAAGATTTGAGCAAGAAAACTTAAAGCCCCAATTTCTTCTTCTTCTTCTTCTTCTTCTTCTTCTTCTTCTTCTTTCTTTCTTTCTTTCCCAGATCATCCACGCAGCTGCCTTCTCTGCTTCCTTAAGAACGAAGGCAGAGAGGCTTAAACGGTGGGGTTTGTATTTTTGTACATTTTACAGTTTAGTCCTTGTATTTATCATATTTATGATTAGGTCCTCAGGGTTTACATATAGGTCCTCAGATTTTTGTTTTAACAAATCCTCCAACTCTTATGAATAAGTTCTCAGATTCATACTTTGACTTTTTATCAAATTTAAAATAGATACATACATTACAACTAGAAACTTATACGAAAATTCAGAAATGAGGGATGTTACACTCTCCCCCCCTTAAAAGAAAAATTTAGTCCTCTAAATTTATCGTACCTCTATCGATGAAAAGACGGGGGTACACCTTTATCATTTCCTCCTCTAGCTCCCAAGTTATTTCCTCTCCAGAATGATGTCTCCAAATTACTTGAACCAGTGGGATGACCCGATTCCTTAGGATTTTTTTCTTTCTTGTCAACAATCTGAATAGGCTCTTCCACATAAGATAAATCTTTATCGATCTCCACCAGCTCATACTTAATGATGTGAGAAGGGTCATATATATATATTTCCTAATCATTGAGACATGAAATATATCATGAACATGGCACAATGCTGGTGGCAAGGCAATCCTGTAAGCGACAGAACCAACCCTCTCAAAAACCTCAAAAGGTCCAATAAATCTTGGGCTTAACTTTCCTTTCTTCCCAAACCTTATAATGCCTTTGGAAGGGGAGACTTTTAAGAATACAAAATCTCCGATTTCAAACTCAATGTCTCATCTTCTATTGTCGGCATAACTCTTTTGACGACTCTGAGCAGTTTTTAACCTTTTCCTTATAACTTGAATTTTCTCGGTAGTTTCTTGTACTTTGTCCGGTGCTAACCGCTTTCTGTCACCAACTTCCTCCCAACATATAGGTGTTATGCACTTTCGCCCATATAAAGCTTCGTTAGGAGCCATTTGAATACTTGAATGATAACTATTATTATAAGTGAACTCAATAAGTGAAATATCTTTATCCCATTCACCCTTCCAATCCATAACATAGGCTCTAAGCAGATCCTCAAGTGTTTGAATTGTTCTTTCTGACTGACCATCAGTCTGAGGATGATATGCAGTACTAAACTTAACTTTAGTGCCCATCGACTCCTACAATCTTCTCCAGAATCTAGAGAGAAATCTGGAGTCTCTATCAGAGATGATTTCCTTTGGAATACCATAAAGTCTTACTATTTCATTGACATATAAATCTGCAAGTCTGTCAAGCGAATAAGTCATATTAATTGGTAGGAAATGCGTAGATTTTGTTAACCTATCAATGATAACTCAAATAGCATCATGCTTCCTAGAGGTTCTGGGTAGTCCCGAAACAAAATCCATCGTAATACATTCCCATTTCCATTCAGGAATATCTAAAGGTTGCAACAACCCTCCAGGTCTTTGGTGTTCTACTTTGATTTGCTGACAAGTCAAACATTTTGAAACATACATTGCAATTTCCTTCTTCATGCCTTCCCACCAATAATGACTTTGGATATCCCTATACATCTTAGTGCTCCCCGGATGCATGGCGTGCTTTGAAGTATGACTCTCCTCTAGGATTTGACTCTTGATATCCTGCTCATTTGGCACACATACCCTTTCCCCAAAATCTCAATAGGCCATCCTTTGTCACTTGAAATTTTGGCTTCAATCCCCTTTTTACTTCATTTCTCAAGTAGATTAAACGTGGATCTCGTAATTGTCCTTCCTTAATTTGTTGAATAAGATCAGATTGCACACTTGAATGGAGGCCATCAATATCATCGAAGTCTTGCTCTTTTCCTCAAAGCTTTCACATCAAAATTTTCTTCTAACAACTTCCATTGCTTCACGACCATCTAGCCATAAAACTTGTAGATTTCCTACTAAGTGCATCAGCTACAATATTGGGTTTGCACGGGTGATAATGGATGGCACAATCATAATCCTTCAGAAGTTCTATCCATCTTCGCTGCCTCATATTTAACTCTTTTCGAAAGTGAAAATATATTTTAAACTCTTGTGATCAAGAAAGATTTCAAACTGTCGACCATACAAATAATGTCTCCAAATCTTTAGAGCAAAAAATAATTGCTGCCAATTCCAAGTCATGAGTTGGATAATTCAATTCATAACCTTTAAGTTGCCTAGAAGCATAAGCAATTACTCTCCTTCCTGCATCAAAACACATCCTAAGCCCTTCCTTGAAGCATCAAAGATAAACTACAAACTCATCACTACCACTTGGAATAGTGAGAATAGGGGCACTCGTCAATCTTCTTTTAACTCTTGAAAACTTTGCTCACAATCATCACCCCATACAAATTTCATATTCTTCTTAGTGAGTTTGGTGAGAGGTTGAGCGATTCGAGAAAATCCCTCCACAAATCTCCTGTAATAACCTGCCATACCCAAGAAGCTTCTAACTTCTGTTACATTTGTTGGTACTTCCCATTCAACTACAGCTTCTATTTTCCTTGGATCAACAGATATACCCTTCCCTGAAATCACATGGCCTAAGAAAGCAACTTCATTCAACCAAAATTCACATTTGCTGAACTTTGCATACAACTTCTTTTCTCTTAGTATGGACAATACATTTCTCAAATGTTCCTCATGCTCCTGATTACTCCTTGAATACACCAATATGTCATCAATAAATATAATTACACAGATATCCAAGAGCGGTTGAAATATCCTATTCATTAGTTCCATAAAAGCTGCAGGGGCGTTTGTCAAACCAAAAGGCATCACCAAAAATTCATAATGACCATATCGAGTTCTGAAAGCTGTTTTTGAAATATCCTCCTCCTTGATCTTCAACTGATAGTAACCTGATCTCAGGTCAATCTTAAAGAATACTTGTACACCCTGCAGTTGATCAAACAAATCGTCAATTCTAGGTATGGGATACTTGTTTTTGATGGTCACCTGATTCAACTGTCTATAATCAATACAAAGCCTCAATGTTCCATCCTTCTTCTTCACTAATAGTACCGGAGCACCCCATGGAGATACACTGGGTCGTATGAAACCCTAAGCCTAAGAAAAAGGTTAATTCTCCCATCAAACTCATTTTAAATTTGAGACTCATGGTTTTAGCAAAAGATTCACAAAGAGATTCATTCGTAGAACCGAAGATAATATCATCAACATAAATCTGAACAATGAGAAAATTATTTTCAAATTTTTTGATAAATAATGTAGTATCGACCTTACCTTTTGTGAAATTATTTTCAATAAAAAAAGTACTTAGTCTATCATACCAAGCCCTTGGGGCTTGTTTTAAACCATAGAGAGCTTTTGGTTAATTTAAATACATGATTAGGGAGGCTATTATTTTCAAATCTGGGAGGCTGTTCAACATAAACTTCTTCAGAAATAAAGCCATTTGGAAAAGCACTTTTAACATCCATTTGAAATAACTTAAAATTATTATTACTAGCGTAGGCAAGGAGCATCCTTATGGTTTCTAATCTAGCCACAGGAGCGAAGGTTTCTTCGTAATCGATACCTTCTTCTTGGTTTAAACCTTTGGCCACTAGTCTAGCCTTGTTTCTCACCACAATACCATATTCATCTTGCTTGTTTCTAAAGACCCATTTAGTACCAATAACTAAATGGTCATTTGGCCTAGGAACAAGCTTCCACACCTCATTTATCTCAAATTGATTTAACTCATCTTGCATTGCGATAATCCATGAATCATCTTTCATGGCTTCGTCAATACATTTAGGTTCAATTTGGGAGAGAAAAGCGACGTTGGCACAAAAATTTTTAAGAGATGAACGTGTTTGAACCCCCTTAGATGTATCTCCAAGGATTAGCTCCTTAGGATGAGCATCTACATACTTCCAATCCTTAGGTAAGGATATTTCGGAAGTGGATGCATCCAAGTTGCTAGTTGGAGAAGGGGTTTCATTTAATTTCAAAGAATCAAAATTAACATCATCATCAAAGTCATTTTTCTTGATTTCGGAAATCTCATTGAAAACAACATGAATGGATTCTTCTATTATTAAAGTCCTTTTATTGAAAATACGAAAAGCTTTAGAAACCGAAGAATAACCAAGAAAAATTCCTTCATCGGATTTAGCATCAAATTTTCCTAAGGCATCTTTCTCATTCAAGATAAAACACTTACACCCAAAAACTTTAAAATATGAAACATTGGGTTTTTTATTGTTCCACAACTCATAGGGAGTTTTGGTGAGTAAGGGTCTTACTAAAACTCTATTCAAAATGTAGAATGCAGTGTTTACAGCTTCAACCCAAAAATATTTGGGTAGGCTTTGTTCATTCAACATGGTTCTTGCCATTTCTTGTAAATTTCTATTCTTTCTTTCTACTACATTTTGTTGAGGATTTCTTGGAATAGAGAAGTTATGGTTGAATCCTTTAGATTCACATAATTCTTGGAAATCACGGTTTTTAAATTCACCATTATGATCACTTCGAATTGATGAAATCATAAAACCTTTTTCATTTTGAACAAGTTTGCAAAACTTGGTGAAATATCTAAAGCATTCATTTTTGTGTTTCAAAAAATAAGTCCATGTGTATCTACTATAGTCATCTACAATGACGAGGGCGTATTTGCTACCTCCTAGGCTTGATGTAGAGATTGGTCCGAACAAGTCCATATGGATCAATTGTAAGGGCCTTGATGTGCTTATTTGGTTCTTAGATTTGGAACTACTCTTAATATGTTTTCCTAATTGACAAGCACCACACACATTATCTTTGATGAACTTGATGTGAGGAATTCCTCGTACAAGTTCTTTGGATGATATTTGAGTAATTAGTTTCATGTTAGCGTGACCTAATCTTCTGTGCCATAGCCAAGCATCCTCATTTAATACCGAAAAACACATTTCATTACATAAATCATTGATGTCAATGGTGTATACGTTATTTTGTTTTAATGCTATCATAGATGTGTTGTTGTGTGATTTTTTAAGGATGCATGCATTAGATTCGAATTTGACAATATATCCTTTATCACATAATTGACTAATGCTCAAGAGATTATGTTTTAAACCATCAACTAGCAAAACATCTTCAATAAAGAAGTTAGATTTGTTACCTATGGTTCTTTTGCCAATGATTTTACCCTTGTTGTTGTCTCCGAAGGTGACATAGCCTTCGTCTTTGCTAGTGAGCTTAGAGAATTGAGATGGATCTCCGGTCATATGCCTTGAGCATCCACTATCAAGGTACCATCTCTTGCTCCTAGTTTGTGATGGTGTATGTCTCTACAAGAATGGATAAATTTTAGGTACCCATTTACTTTTGGGTGCCTCAAAAGTTGATCTATATTGTTTGTCATATTGCATAGAGTTTATCATGGTTCCTTTAGGAACCCAAATTAATTTGTTCGGTCTAATTTTCTTGAATGGACAATAATGCGTTTTGTGTCCATGCTTGCAACAAAAGTTGCATTTGCTTTGGTGTTGAACATGTAGGATGGGGCCTTTTATGAAGGTGGTTGAATTTTGGTGAGAATTTCACACAAATCCGATTCCACTTCTTTTGGGAACGTGACCCTTGTTTGTAAGGATCATGTTCAAAGACTTGCTACCAACCTCAAATTTCTTCAAGGTGTCCATGAGTAGCAAGTTTTGCTTTTGGATAGTTTCTAGATCATGGCATTTGATACAAGAGCCTAAACTATCATGATATTTAGTCTTTAACTTATCGAAATCACAATTAAGACTATCATGCTCCTTTTTTAGTAATTTGTATTTTCTACTAATAATCTTACATTCATCAAATAAATCATGAAAGGCATTTAATAATTCATCAAATGATAAATCTGCATCAATTAAATTTGTTACCTCCTCTCCATGGCCATTAAATGAATGAGCAACTTGTTCGGTGTTGGACTCCTCTTCTTCGGATGTGCTCGAATCATCCCATGTTGCTTTGAGCTCCTTCTTCTTTGATGTTCTCTTCTTGGCTTGGGGACAATCACTCTTGTATTGTCCCGGCTCTTTGCACTCATAGCAAATAACTTGGTCCTTTTTGGGTTCAAATTTATTTTTTGTGTCATTTTTAAATTTGTTTCTCTTCATGAATTTTTTGAATTTCCTTGTTAGAAGTGCCAAGTCATCATCACAGTCCTCATCACTTGAGTTTTCTCTCAAGTGGTCATCTAAAGTTCTAAGTGTCATATCCTTCATGTTCTTTGGAAGGATGTCTTCTTGCTCTTCATGAGCCTTGCATGTCATTTCATAAGTCATTAGTGACCCGATTAGTTCTTCAAGAGGGAAGTTGCTTAAGCCTTTAGCCTCTTGAATAGCAGTGACTTTAGGGTCCCAACTCTTATGAAGGGATCTTAGAATCTTATTTACAAGCTCAAAATCCGAAAAACTTTTGCCGAGTCCTTTGAGACCATTGACGACATCCGTGAAACGGGTGTACATGTCACCAATAGTCTCGCTCGGTTTCATTCGGAAAAGTTCGAAAGAGTGTATCAAAAGATTGATTTTTGACTCTTTCACTCTACTTGTGCCTTTGTGAGTCACTACGAGTGTATGCCAAATATCAAATGTGATTTCACAAACCGAAACACGATTAAACTCATTTTTATCAAACGCACAAATAAGGCATTCATAGCCTTTGCATTAAGAGCGAAAGTCTTCTTCTCCAATTCATTCCATTCGATCATTGGAAGAGAAGATTACGAAAAATCATTTTCAACAAGATTCCAAAGTTTAAAATCCATCGAAATAAGGAAGATCCTCATTCGGGTCTTCCAATAGGTGTAGTCCGTTCCATTGAACATGGGTGGACGTGTAATAGAATGTCCCTCTTGGTTTCCGGCATATGCCATCTCTCTTGGGTTTTAATCCATTTGAGAGTAAACCGAGCTTTGATACCAATTGTTAGGATCAAGAGCACTAAGAGGGGGGGGGGTGAATTAGTGCAGCGGAAGACATTCAACGTTAAAAACTTCGTTTGTACGACAAAGCCAATTTTAGTAGAAAAGTTGATTCATAAATTTCTTTAACTTAAGATTAGGCAAGAAGTAGTTAAAATAAATCTGTTAAGGCAGTTTGCAATTGTGATGGAAATCAGAACGTAAGAGCAAACTGAAATACGATGTTCGTACGAGAAAAGCGATTTCAGTAGAAAAGTCGATTTGTAAATCACTTTAACTTGTGATTAGGCAAGAAGCCGTTAAAACGAATATGTTAAGGCAGTTTGCTGTTGTGATAGAAATCAGAATGTAAGCGCAAACTGAAATACGATGTTCGTACGAGAAAAGCGATTTACGTCTAAACATGATTCGAAAAGTAGTGAGCTTGGAAACGTAGACGTAAAAGCGCAGAAGGCAGTAAGCTATGAAGAAGGTTTGCAATAAGGATAATAAGCTCAAAGTAAATGCAAACCAGAGAGCAGCGCGATTTAGAGTGGTTCGGTCAATCTTGACCTACATCCACTTTTGGCTTCCTCCACCGATGAGGTTGCCGACGTCTACTAGAGGCCTTCCTTCAATAGGCCAAGGCCAACCACCCTTTTATAGATTCACTCCTTTTGACGGGCTTAGGAGACAACCCTTACAAACTTTTCTCTCCTCTCTTGAAAGATCTGAACTTGGAAGAAAAGAGGGAGAAGAAACTTTAGCTTATACAACACTTTTGAGCTCTAAAATCACAGAGTAAGATCAGGATTTTGGTGGTTTTCGTTGCTCTTTCATTGCTGAAAGAGTGGGGTATTTATAGGCCCCAAACCAATTTGAATTCCAAGCTCAAAACTGTTAATTCCCGGAATTCCTGGGTCTGGCGGTTGCACTGCCTGACAGAGCTCGAAGACTGAGCCTCTAGGTGGTGCCATCGCTTGTCAGGGGCGGTTGCACCGCCTGGCAGAGCTCGGAGACTGAGCTCAGGCGGTGCCACCGCCTGACTAGGGCGGTTGCACCGCCCTGCCAGAAATCAAAGACCGAGCTCAAGCGGTTGCACTGCTGTCAGAGGCGATTGCACCGCCCAATCTTGCTTGGAGACTGAGCCCTGGCGGTGCCACCGTCATCCCAGGCGGTGCCACCTCTGGCTGGTGATCTGGGTACGAATGGTTTGATCCATTCGGCCCAATTTGATTCTTTCAAGGGCCCAATCGCCCCTAGATTAAGTTAATGGGATCACCTCCCAATTCTAACTTAATCATCGTGCTAACTACGATAATTCTTTAAGACTCTTACTATAGCTTGCTCGTTGTTGTCAATCGCTTTTCCAAATGAAGCTTCCGCTTAACTTCATGCGAACATCCGACGGACCTCCGACGATGCTCTTGCGGACTTCCGGCAAACTCTTGGACTTGCGACGATCCTCTTGGCGAGTTCCGACGAGCTTCTTTTGGCAAGCTCCTGGACTTCTCGGATTTGTTCCCGTAGAACCTCCGACGACTGTCCGGACTTCCGTCAAGCTCTCGAACTCCCAACTTGATCATTGTCCTGACTCCGGGGTAACTCCTGCTGCATGTCTTACTTTCATCGTAGTTAATGCTGCACACTTATCTCAACATATGGATTAGATAACAAATGACAATTGATGTCATCATCAAAATACGAGATTCAACAATCTCAGCACCCTAGAACACCTCGGGTGGCACAGGGCTGGATGGGGCTTTCATATAGCAAGCACGGTGCTGCCACTCGCTTCGTTCGCTGTTCATTTCCGCCGATCGCTCGCTTCAACCAAAATGGCTAATTTTGGCCCCTTTTGGGCAATTTTGGCATGTTTTTGGGTTGTTCTTATGCGTCAGCGGTGACCGGCCGTGAGCAGAGTAAAACGTCACCATCTCAAAGACTCGAACCCCGGGTGGCACAGGGCTGGATGGGGATTTCGTATAGTTGGGACGGTGCTGCCTCTCGCTTCGCTCGTCGTCCTCCACTCAGCGCTCACTCACTCAGCCAAAAATGGCCACTTTTAGCCCATTTTTGGGTTGTTCTTGCAAGCCGTGACGACCGTCATGAGCGGAGCAAAACGTCAACCATCTTAGCACCCTGGAACCCCTCGGGTAGCACAGAGCAGGATGGGGCTTTCGTATACTAGGGTCGGTGCTGCCTCTCACTTAGCTCGTTGTCCGCCGCTCATCGCTAGCTCGTTCAACCAAAAATGGCCAGTTTTGGCTGGTTTTTGGAAAGTTTTGGCCTGTTGTTGGGTTGTTCTTATGTGCCGCGGCGACCGTCGTGAGCGGAGCAAAACGTCAGCCATCTCAGCACCCTTGACCCCCCCGAGTGGCATAGGGTTGGATGGGGCTTTCGTATAGCTGGCATCGGTGTTACCTCGCCACGCCGTCCGTCCGCCACTGTCCTTCACCAAAATGGCCGGTTTTAGCCCGTTTTTGGGCAGTTTGGCCTGTTTTTGGGCTGTTCTTGCATGCCGCGGCGACCGTAGTGAGCGGAGCAAAACGTCAGCCATCTCAGCACCTTGGAAACCCTCGGGTACCACAGAGCAAGATGGGGCTTTGGTATAGCAGGGTCGATGCTGCCTCTAGCTTCGCTCGCTGTCCGCCGCTCACCGCTCGCTCGCTCAGCCAAAAATGGCCAGTTTTGGCTTGTTTATGGGTTGTTTTGGCCTGTTTTTCGTCTGGTCTTGTGTGCTGCGGCAACCATCTTGAGCAGAGCAAAACGTCAGCCATCTCAGCATCCTGGAAACCCCCGGGTGGTACAGGGCTGTATGGGGCTTTCGTATAGCAAGGACGGTGCTGCCTCTCGCTTCGCTCACTGTCCGCCACTCATCGCTCGCTCGCTCAACCAAAAATGGCCAGTTTTAGCCCTTTTTTGGGCAGTTTTGTCCTTTTTGGGCTATTCTTGAATGTTGCAAAATACCGTCGGAGCTTAAGCAAAACGTCGACCATCTCAAAGACCCAAGAACCTCCAGGGTGGCACAGAGCAGGATGGGGCTTTCATATAACTGGGTGTCACAGAACTGTTTGTCCTGTTTCGCTCGTTGTCCGCTACTCGCCACTCATTGGCTCAGCCAAAAATGGCCAGTTTTGACCTGTTTTTCGGTAGTTTTTGCCAATTTTAAATGTTCTTATGCATCATGCAGTGACCGCCAGGAGCGAGCAAAAACATCAGCCATCTTAGCACCCTGAAACCCCCCGGGTGGCACAGGGCTGGATGGGGCTTTCATATAGCAGGGACGGTGGTGCCTCTCGCTTCTCTCGCAGTCCGCCGCTCGCCACTCGCTCGCTCAGCCAAAAATGGCTAATTTTGGCCCGTTTTGGCCTGTTTTTGGCCAATTCTTGCGTGCCACGGCGACCGTCATGAGCGGAGCAAAACATCAGCCATCTCAGCACCCTTGACCCCCCCGAGTGGCATAGGGCTGGATGGGGCTTTCGTATAGCTGGCACGGTACTGCCTCTCGCTTCGCTCGCCGTCCGCCCTTGCACTCGCTCGCTCAGCCAAAAATGGCCAGTTTTAGCCCGTTTTTGGGCAGTTTGGCCTGTTTTTGGGCTGTTCTTGCATGCCGCGGCGACCGCAGTGAGCGGAGCAAAACGTTAGCCATCTCAGTACCCTGGAAACCCCCGGGTACCACAAAGCAAGATGGGGCTTTGGTATAGCAAGGTCGATGCTGCCTCTAGCTTCATTTCCGTGTGTCGCCACCGCCATTGGCAAAGCCAAAAATGGCCAGTTTTTGGCTTGTTTATGGGCTGTTTTGGCCTGTTTTCGTCTAGTCTTGTGTGTGCGCGACCATCTTGAGCAGAGCAAAACGCCACCATCTCAAAGACTCGAAACCCCGGTGGTACAAGGCTGTATGGGCTTTCAGATAGCAAGGACGGTGTTGCCTCTCGCCGCTTTCATCGTCCGCCGCCACCGGCTTCACTTCTTCATCCAAAATGGCCAGTTTTAGCCCGTTTTTGGGCAGTTTGTCCTGTTTTTGGGCTGTTCTTAAATGTCGCAGCGACCGTCGTGAGCGGAGCAAAACGTCAGCCATCTCAGCACCCAAGAACCTCCAGGGTGGCACAGAGCAGGATGGGGCTTTCGTATAGCTGGGTGGCACAGAACTGTTTGTCCTGTTTCGCTCGTTGTCCGCTGCTCGCCACTCGTTGGCTCAGCCAAAAATGACTAGTTTTGACCTATTTTTGGGCAGTTTTTGCCAATTTTTGGGCTGTTCTTGCGTACCGCGGTGACCGTCGTGAGCAGAGCAAAACGTTAGCCATCTTAGCACCCTGAAACCCCCCGGGTGGCACAGGGCTGGATGGGGCTTTCATATAGCAGGGACGGTGGTGCCTCTCGCTTCTCTCGCAGTCCGCCACTCGCCGCTCGCTCGCTCAGCCAAAAATGACTAATTTTGGCCCGTTTTGGCCTGTTTTTGGCCAATTCTTGCGTGCCGCGGCGACCGTCGTGAGCAGAGCAAAACGTCAGTCATCTCAGCACCCTGGAACCCACCGGGTGGTAAGGGCTAGATGGGGCTTTCGTATAGCAGGCACGGTGCTGCCACTCGCTTCGTTCGCTGTCTGTCGCTCGCTGATCGATCGCTCAGCCAAAAATGGCCAATTTTGGCCCGATTTTGGGCAGTTTTGGCCTGTTTTTGGGTTGTTCTTGCGTGCCGTGGCGACTATCGTGAGCGGAGCAAAACGTCAGCCATCTTAGCACTGTGGAACCCGGTGGCGGGCATGTGGATGGATGGAGCTTTCAGATAGCAGGGACGGTGGTTGCCTCTCACTTCGCTGATGTCCGCCGCCACTTCCGCCAGCCAAAAAAATGGCTAATTTTAGCTCGCTTTTAGGCAGTTTTGGCCAGTTTTTGGTTGTTCTTTAGTGCTGCGGACCGACGTGAGCGAAAGAAAACGTCACCATCTCAAAGACTCGAAACCCCTGTGGTGGGACAGGGTTGATGGGGCTTTGTATAGCAGGGGACGGTTGCCGCTTCCGCCGCCATTGTCCGCCGCCGCCGCTTTTCCAAAATGGCCAATTTTGGCTCGTTTTTGGGCCATTTTGGCGATTTTTGGCAGTTCTTGCGTGGTATGGCGACCGTCGTGAGCGGAGTAAAACGTCACCATCTCAAAGACTCGAAACTTCGGGCACAGGGGCTTGAAGGGCATTCAATAGCATAACGGTGCTGCCACTCGCCGCCGCTGTCCGCTGTTCATCGCCGCTCGGCCAGCCAAAATGGCCGGGCTTTGGCCTGGTTTAGGTAGTTTTGTCGAATTTTGGGTTGTTCTTGCGGTCGCGAGACCGTGAGTGAGCGGAGCAAAATATCAGCCATCTCAAAGACTCGAACCCCTCGAGCATAGGGCTAGATGGGGCTTTCAGATAGCAGGAATGGTTGCCTCTCGCTTCACTCCGCTGTCCGCCGTCCGCGCCGCACCAAAATGGCCAGTTTTGTATAGTTTTCGGGCCGCTTTGGCATGTTTTGGTCGTTCTTGCGCGCGTCGATGACCGCCGTGAGCGGAGCAAAACGTCAGCATTCTCAGCACCTTTGAACCCCTGGGGGCACAGGGCTAGATGGGTCTTTCGATAGCAGGGACGGTGTTGTCTCTTCGCCGCCATCGTTCGCATTTGCCGCCGCTTCGCTTCGCCCAAAATGGCTAGTTAGGCCAGTTTTTGGGTCGCTTTTGGCCTGTTTTGGTGCCGTTCTTTATGCGGCGCGGCGACCATCGCGGAACGGAGCAAACGCCAACCATCTCAGCTCCCCTGAACCCCCGCATTGTGGCTGGATGGGCTTTCGATAGCCGGGACGGTGCTGTCTCGCCGCTTATCCGCCACCGCTCGCTTCTTAGCCAAAATGGCCGCTTTAGCCCATTTTGGGTAGTTTGGCCTGCTTTTAGGCTGTTCTGCATGCCACGGTGACCGCCGTGAGCGGAGCAAAACAGCAGCCATCTCAACACCCTGGAACCCCCCAGGTGGTACAAGGCAAGATGGGGCTTTCGATAGCAAGGTCAGATGCTTTCGCCGCTGCTGTCCGCCGCCGCCGCCGTTAGCTAGCCAATAATGGCCAGTTTTGGCCCGTTTATGGGCTGTTTTGTCCTTGTTTTTCGCCTGGTCTTGGCGGTGGCAGCCGACCATTATGAGCAGAGCTGGTTTGGCCTGTTCTTGATCAAGGCAGCCGACCATCGTGAATGGAGCAAAACGTCAGCCATCTCAGCTCCCTGGAACCCCCTGGGTGGCACAGGGCTTAATGGGGCTTTCGTATAAAAGGGACGGTGCTGCCTCTCGCTTTGCTCGTTGTCCGCCGCTCGCCGCTCATTCGCTCTGCCAAAAATGGCCAGTTTTGCCCCTTTTTGGGCTGTTTTGGCCTATTTTTAGGTTGTTCTTGCATACCGCGGCGACCGTCGTGAACAGAGCAAACCGTCAGCCATCTCAACACCTTGGAACCTCCCGGGTGGCAAAGGGCTGGATGGGGCTTTCAGATAGCAGGGATGGTGTTGCCTCTGCTTCGCTTCGCCGCTCGCCAAAACTAGCCTATTTTGCCCCTTTTTTTTAATGTTCTTGCGCATCATCGCGGCACCGCCGTGAATGGTGCAAAATGTCAGCCATCTCAAAGACTGAACCTCCCGGTGGCACAGGCCTAGAAGGGGCTTTCGATAGCAGGGACACGTTGCCTCTCCGCTTCGCGCTATCCGTCGCTTGCCGCCACTCAGCCCAAAATGGCGCTTTTGCCCATTTTTAAGCGCTTTTCTGTTTTGGTCCGTTTTTTCGCGCGGTGACCGTAATGAGTGGAGCAAAACGTCAGTCATCTCAGTACCCTGGAACCCCCCGAGTGGCACAGGACTGGATGGAGCTTTCGTATAGCAGGGACGGTGCTTCCTCTCACTTCGCTCGTTGTCCGTCGCTCGCCGCTCATTCTCTCAGCCAAAAATGGCTAGTTTTGGTTTATTTTTGGGCAGTGTTGGCCTGTTTTTGGGTTGTTCTTGCGTGCCACGGCGACTGTCATGTGTGGAGCAAAACGTCAGGCATCTCAGCACCCTGGAACCCCACGGGTGGCACAGGGCTAGATGGGGCTTTCGTATAGCAGGGACGGTGGTGCCTGTCGCTTCGCTCACTATCCTCCGCTCGCCGCTCATTCGCTCAGCCAAAAATGGCTAGTTTTTGCTTGTTTTTGGGCTATTTTAGCCTGTATTTGGGCTTTTCTTGTGTGTCGCGTTGACCGTCGTGAGCGGAGCAAAACGTCAGCCATATCAGCACCCTGGAACCCCCCGGGAGGCACAGGGCTGGATGGGGCTTTCGTATAGCAGGGACGGTGCTGCCTTTCACTTTGCTCACTGTCTGCCGCTTGCTGCTAGTTCACTCAACCAAAAATGGCCAATTTTGGCCCGTTTTTGGGCAGTTTTGGCTAGTTTTTGGGCTATTCTTGCGTGCCACGGCGACTATCGTGAGCGGAGCAAAACGTCAGCCATCTCAGCAACCTGGAATCCCTCAGGTGGCATAGGGATAGACGGGGCTTTCGTATAGCAGGGATGGTGCTACCTCTCGATTCGCTCGCTGTCCACCGCTCACCGCAGGCTGTCCGCCGGTCGGCGCTCACTCCCTGAGGCAAAAATGGCCTGTTTTGGCTTGTTTTTGGGCTGCTCTTCGTGCCGCGATGACCGTCGTGAGCGGAGCAAAACGTCAACCAACTCAGCACCCTGGAACCACCAGGGTGGCACAGGGCTTGTTGGGGCTTTCGTATAGCAGGGATGGTGCTTCCTCTCGCTTCGCTCACTATTCGCCGCTCATCGCTTGTTCGCTCAGCCAAAAATGGCCAGTTTTGGCCCCTTTTTCGGTAGTTTTGGCCTGTTTTTGGGCTGTTCTTGCATGCCGCGGTGACCGTTGTGAGTGGAGCAAAACGCCAACCATCTCAGCACCCTGGAACCCTCCGGGTGGCATAGGGCTGGATGGGGCTTTCGTATAGCAGGGACGGTGCTATCCCTTGCTTCGCTCGCTGTCCTCCACTCGCTGCTCGTTCACTTAGATAAAAATGGTTAATTTTTGCCCATTTTTGGACTATTCTTGCGTCCTGCCACGACCGTCGTGAGCGGAGCAAAAGGTCAGCTATCTCAGCACCCTGGAACCCCCCGGGTGGCATAGGACTAGATGGGGCTTTGGTATAGCAGGGACGGTGCTGCCTCTCGCTTCGCTCACTGTCCGTGGCCCGCCGCTTATTCGCTCAGCAAAAAATGGCCAGTTTTGGCTCATTTTTGGGCAGTTTTGGCCTGTTTTTGTGCTGTTCTTGCGTGCCGCGGCAACCGTCGTGAGCGGAACAAAACGTCCGCCATCTCAGCAACCTAGAACCCCCCGGGTGGCACAGGCCTCGAGGACCCAAGTCGTGGTGTGAGTCGATGCCACAGACCGCGACCCCAGGTCAGGTGGGGCTACCTGCTGAGTTAATGCATATAAATAAACAGAGGAGAAGAAACTTACGAGGATTCCCTTAGTAACGGCGAGCTTGAGAATCGGGATCAGCCCAGCTTGAGAATCGGGCGGCTGTGTCGCCTGAATTGTAGTCTGGAGAAGCATCCTTAGCGACGGACCGAGCCCAAGTCCCCAGGAAAGGGGCGCCGGGGAGGGTGATTGCCCTGTCCGGCTTGGACCCTGTCGCACCACGAGGCACTGTCGATGAGTCGGGTTGTTTGGGAATGCAGCCCTAATCAAGCGGTAAATTCCATCCAAGGCTAAATATGGGCGAGAGACCGATAGCGAACAAGTACCGCGAGGGAAAGATGAAAAGGACTTTGAAAAGAGAGTCAAAGAGTGCTTGAAATTGCTAGGAGGGAAGCGGATGGGGGCCGGCGGAGAGAAGCACTTCGGTCAGATGCGGAACGGTGGTTAGCTGGTCCACCAATCGGCTCGGGGTGCGGATCAATGCGGGCTGCATCGACGGCCAATGCCCGGACGGATCGTTCGTTCGAGGGGATACCGTCGATGCGATCGAGGACATGACGCGCGCCATCAGCGTGCCCCGCGGGGTACATGCGCAACCTAGGCATCGAC
>LS990921.1:26504948-26634948 GCA_900464855.2 Musa schizocarpa
CACCAGAGCAAGCTGTAGTAAAAGTTTTAAGAATTGTCATAGTTAGCACGATGATTAAGTTAGAAATGAGAGGTGATCCCATTAAATTAATCTAGGGGAAATTGGGCCCTTAAAAGAACCAAATTGGGCCGAATGGATCAACCCATTCAGACCCAGATCTCTTGCCCAGAGGTGGCACCGCTTGGGTCGGCGGTGGCACCGCCCAATGCTCAATCTCCGAGTTCTGGCTGGGCGGTGCAACCGCCTCTGACAGTGGTGCAACCGCTTGAGCTTAGTCTCCGAGCTTTGGCTGGGCGGTGCAATCGCCCCAGTCAGGCGGTGGCACCTCCTGAGCTTGGTCTCCGAGCTCTGCTAGGCGGTGCAATCGCCCCTAACAAGCGGTGGCATCGCCCAAAGGCTCAGTCTTCGAGCTCTGTCAGGCGGTGCAACCGCCAAACCCTGGAATTCCGGGAGATGACAGTTTTGAGCTCCAAATTCAAACTGGTTTGGGGCCTATAAATACCCCACTCTTTCAGCATTGAAAGAGCACCGAAAAACCACGAAAATCCTGATCTTACTCTGTGTTTTAGAGCTCAAAAGTGTTGTATAAGCTAAAGGTTCTTCTCCCTCTTTTTTTCCAAGTTCAGATCTTTCAAGAGAGGAGAGAAAAGTTTGTAAGGGTTTTCTTCTAAGCCCGTCAAAAGGAGTGAATCTGTAAAAGGGTGGTTGGCCTTCGCCTATTGAAGGAAGGCCTCTAGTGGATGTCGGTGACCTCATCGGTGGAGGAAGCTAGAAGTGGATGTAGGTCAAGATTGACCAAACCACTCTAAATTGTGCTGCTCCCTGGTTTGCATTTACTTTGAGCTTATTATCCTTACTGCAAACCTCCTTCATAGCTTACTGCCTTCTGCGCTTTTATGATTATGTTTCCAAGCTCAGTATTTTTCGAATCAGTGTTTAGATGTAAATCGCTTTTCTCGTACGAACATCGTATTTCAATTTGCGCTTACATTCTGATTTCCATCACAACTGCAAACTGCCTTAACATATTCGTTTTAATTGCTTCTTGCCTAATCATAAGTTAAAGTGATTTACGAATTGGCTTTTCTACTGAAATCGCTTTTACCATACGAACATCGTATTTCAGTTTGCGCTTACATTCTGATTTCCATCGTAATTGCAATCAGCCTTTATAGATTTGTTTTAACTGCTTCTTACCTGATCTCAAGTTAAAGTAATTTATGAATCGACTTTTCTACTGAAATCGCCTTTGTCGTGCAAATGCAGTTTTAAACATGAAAGTTTTCCCTGCACTAATTCACCCCCCCCCCCTCTTAGTGCTCTTGATCCTAACAATTGGTATTAGAGCTGGGTTCACTCTCAAATGGATTAAAACCCAAGAGAGATGACATATGCCGAAACCTAGAGGGTCATTCTATTACACGCCCACTCATGTTCAATGGGACGGACTACACCTATTGGAAGACCCGAATGAGGATCTTCATAGAACCCTGCAGATTCTAAACTTGGGGTTGATCTCTTTAGGGATCGGCCTCCTTGGAACTCTATAGGGTTCCTCCTCCAAGTTGCTGCTCAAAGGCTGCAGAAAAGATTCATCTATTGCTTGTGAAAAGAGGAGGAATACATGGCTATTTATAGGGTTTCTAAACCCTAACTCCTAATAGGACTCCTACCAAGACTCCTTCTTCTAACTAACTCCTATTAGACTTCTAATCAAGACTCCTATTTCTTTTACAACTCCTAATTTATCTCTAAGAAACAATATCCTAACCCTAGTTTACGGCCTCTTCACCTCTTTAATAGGGGCTCTCATTTTAGGTAGGTTTTACATGAATGTCCCTTCAATTAGGACTCTCCTAGCTAGAGTCCCAACAAACCCGCCTCTTCAAATCAGCCTTGTCCTCGAGGCTAATGATTCATGAATTTTGGGAATTTGATCTTCAAGTCATCATAGTTCTCCCAAGTGGCATCTTCTGTTGGTAGGTTCATCCACCTGTATTAGTACTGTAGTAGTGGGTCGTCATTCCGAAAGCTACGATCCGTCGATCAATAATGACATTTGGTCGGTCCGAGTTCTCCTTGGATAGTCATATTTGGTGGGTGGCTTTGGGTCGTCTCCAAGTACCTATTTACAAATTTTGTCTTGCCGCTGATTTTATGGGTGATATGTCGCATTCTTTTTCAATTTAGTACCCTATATATAGAATAACTTTGTCCAAAATCTGCTCGTGAAGATGCAAGTAGAATTTATCATAAGCACAATGCGCCCCTTATAGTGTAATTCTTTTGAGTCCCAATTGTAATCAGCCACGGAGCTTGGTGCTTCCTGCAATTTTTTATAATCTTACTTGTCTCTGAATCTTCCTGCCATTCCATCTTAATATCCTCAAGGAAGTCACCGGTCGAAGTGAAATGGTCAAACTTCACTTTGTTTCTGCTAGTCAAAGCAAGATCCGCAAGAATATTCTCTTTCCCTTTTTTGTAAGTTATTTCATAATCAAATCCAAGAAGTTTTGTTACCCATTTTGCTGCTCAAGGGATGATATCTTTCGCCCCAAAAGTACTTGAGGCTTTTATGGTCGATTTTAATTTGAAATCGCCGACCATTCAAGTAGGGTCTCCACCTCTGTTGTTTACAAAGACAATGGCAAGCATCTCCTTATCATATATTGACTTATTTTGATGGGAGGAGATAGTGTCTTGCTAGTGTATGTGAGTGGTCGACCATCTTGCATGAGAACGGCTCCAATTTTACCCGATGCCTCAATGATGAAGGGTCTATTGAATTTCGGTAGCTAAGCACCGGCCGTTGTCATGGCTGCCTTTAAGTTTGTCAAGGTAGCAGAGGCTTTGTCCACCATTGGAAAGCATCTTTTTCAGTAAAGAAGTGAGTGGTGCACTGATCTTCCCATAGTCCTTAACAAATTTTTGTAGCCCCGTTAGTCCAAGGAACCCCCGAGTAATTTCATCGCTTGTAGGTTTCGCCAGCCTTGCATTGCCTCAATTTTGCTGGGTCTATTGCCACCCTTTTTCTGATATTATATGACCAAGGTACTTACTTTTTGCTAGAGAAAGCTGCACTTTGGTTGCTTTTACAAAAAGAGTATTCTCCGGCGATCGTTAGAACAATCCGTGAATGTCGAATTTGGTGGTAACCGGATCGAGGTCCAACTTCGTGAAGACTGAGCTCCTTTTAATTCATCAAGAAGTTCATCCACCACTGGTATTGGGTACTTGTCCTTGATGGTGATGCCATTTAAAGCTCCGCAATCAATGCATATTTGCCATGTTCCATCCTTCTTATGCATAAAGTAGCACCGTGAAGAGTAGAGGTTGCAACTTGGCCGAATAACTCCTGTTTTGAGCATCTCTTTTTAATCCTTTCTGTTTCATCCTTCCTGAGATGTAGATATTGATATGGCCGAGTATTTGCTGGAGGTTTGTCCGAAAGAATCATGTATATAATGATCATGCCGACAGTAAGAGGTAGGTTGTAAGGTTCACAAATATATCTGAAAATTCAGCAAGCAAAGGAAGTAGGTTTGGATCTTCAAATTCATTGGCTCTCCCTTAATTTGCTGCTCAAGTTGTACCAAAAAATCAAGGCATGCTTTATGCAAAATCTTCTCCATTTGTTGTGTGCAAATCATCGCTACGTCCGCCCCATGTTTCTCGCTCAATCAATCACAACCTCCATCAGAAAATTTCATAATTAGTTGCATAAAATTCCAAGAAATATCACCTAATGTTGTCAACCATTTAATTATGAGGATGGCCTCATGATCATCAAGCGGAGAAGGAAGAAATCTGCAATTATCTCTTAGTTCTGCAGCAATAGTTTCTCTTTATGGGGTTTCACGATCATACTTCAAAATCCGCCCGTCGGTGACCTTTAACGTCAAACCTGCTGCAATTCTCAATAGGTAAAGCCATATGGACAGCAACCTTTACTGTTTAGAAAGTTAATAGTACTGCCCATGTCGATGAGAACAGTGATCGGTTGTTGTTTGAGAAGGCCTCCAACTTTCATCGCTTATGGTTTGAGTAGTCGGCTAGTGCATGTACCGTAATTTCGATCGATTGTGGCTCTTCTTCTGCATCTCCTTCTTCATGTTCAAGGCTCTTTCTGAATGTTCAATGACTTCTTCTTCTATTGGTTCAATCATAAGAAGTCTCCCTTTACTACAGCGATGCTCACGGCTCCACGGCTCGTCACAATGCCAACATAACCCTTCGCATATCGCCTCGCCCCGAAGCTCTTCCCTGTTAACCTCTTTGGTGTAGGGACTTGGTCAACAATAGGAGGGGCTGAGGGCTTCAATATTACTGGTTGAGGAGCAACCCTAGTCCTCCGAGCTTCATGGTTCAATTGTTCTTGATGTCGCAGTAAAGAGATGGCTGCCATAAGCGTATACACGGTCGTCGCTTTTAACTTCTCCTCGGATCTCTCCGGCTTCAAGCCCTCAATGAAGGTCCTCAATAGCTGATTTTGAGACCAATCATGAGTTTGATTAGATAACCTTTCAAACCTGGTTTGGTACTCCTGAATGGTGGAGGTTTGTCTGATCTTTGCTAGTTGTCCGTCAATATTCTCGTAATTGGTTGGTTTGAAGCAGATTAGCAGTTCTTTTTCTTTGAATTGTCGCCATGAAAGGACTCCATAAGTATGTTCAAAACCAATCAAACCACTGTATAGCATCCCCTTCAAGATATATAGCTGTAATTTTCACCATAGATGCATCTCATGATTTTGTGGTACCAAAATATCAATCACTCATGGATCCAACCAATCGGGTCTCCCTTCTTCCCATCTAGGGAAGTCCACTCTCATGCATGGATAGTTGAGGTTGATCATAGAGCTTCCCCTCTTGGAAGTCATATCTTTGGGCCTGGTACGATTGGGCAAAGCTCTCCCTTGATGTGATTTCTTCGGGCTTAGTGGTCGGCCCAACTGAGTTCTGCAAAGAGCATCTGAATCTTATCCTCCATTCAAGGCCAAGGCTTCTGAATTTAGCATTGAATACCTCCTCAGATGTCATAGTATATGCCGCCTAATCTGTGATATCAAGATCTCTTTGTTGTTGGGTTAAAGGCATGTATTGGTTGAGAGAGGTGATGGTCAAAGGGTTGGTAGATTGGTGGATGTAGGCTACGGTTTAGGCTTGTTTTGTGGCTATTTTGGGTGCAGGTTGAGGGTGTGGTTTGGTAGAGTTTTAGGACTGTAGATAAAAGTTTTGATCTGTGATAATGGTAGCAAAGGTTTGATAGAAATCAATGAAATTTGCAGCAAGTATGTGCTGTCTTGTAAGAGAGAATTGTCGTCGAAGAAACAACAGTTTAACGCAATTCCCACCAAAAACGTGAGAGAATTGAGGAGGAAATTGATAGCAAAATCACAATTTATATGACAGCAAGGATATCTAACTTAATCAAGAAAATTTCGGCAGTATAACAGCAAGGAAATTGGTGCAAGTTATGACAGCAGAATTCTCGGCCGAAAATTCCAGCAGGTTACATACGAAAATTTGCAGCAACACAAAATCGTTTTTAGAGATGAATTTTTTATAGATCAATCTAGATAGAAGCCAAGATGATCTATGAAGTGTATAAGAAATTTCATTCAAAAAAAGATTACAAATAGATGGGTTAAACCAACAATATGCGGCTGAAATTTTCTGCAGCACAGATTTTAAGTATAGCAGATTAGACATAAAAGATCAGTAGTTTATATTGAGAATTTTTTGATGAAACCAAAGGAATCTGCTATTAGAAATGTCAAAGATGTCATAAAAATTTCATAGAGATTTGGATAGAAAAACACAGTAGCAAGATCAAACAGACGGTGCTATACGGTTGAATTCTGCAATGTATCTTTCGTCAGAGAGATGAAAACTTTATGACGAAAAGTATATGCAGCAATATAGGAATATTTTTTTTTTGGGATTTTCAAATAAGGATAACTAAAATTGCAGCAGCAGTAAGGTAGAAAACTAGAACCTGTTGTAATTCACGGGGAGATCAAAGGATGATCCTTGGTGGTGGAGATGACAAAGGGAATTTGACAACGATCTCTTAAGCAATTGTGGGAATTGCTTTGGGCGGTTGTGGAGGGTTGATGGATGGCTATGGAAGGGCAGTGAGACGCCAAGAACGCTGCTCGATACTGGTGTTAGAACCCTTACAGATTCTAAACTTGGGGTTGATCTTTTTAGGATCGGCCTCCTTGGAACTCTATAGGGTTCCTCCTCCAAGTTGCTGCTCAAAGGCTGCAGAAAAGATTCATCTATTGCTTATGAATAGAGGAGGAATACATGGCTAGTTATAGGGTTTCTAAACCCTAACTCCTAATAGGACTCCTACTCAAGACTCCTTCTTCTAACCAACTCCTATTAGACTTCTAATCAAGACTCCTATTTCTTTACAACCCCTAATTTATCTCTAAGAAACAATCTCCTAACCCTAGCCGGCCTTTCACCTCTTTTAAAAGGGTCTTTTAGGTAGGTTTTACATGAATGTCCTTCAATTAGGACTCTCTTAGCTAGAGTCCTAACATCTTCCTTTTTCAATGGATTTTGAACTTTGGAATCTTGTCGAAAATAGTTTTTTCGAAATCTTCTTCCAATGATCGATTGGAATGAATTGAGAAGAAGACTTTCGCCTTAATGCAAAGGCTATTAATGCCTTATTTTGTGCTTGATAAAAATGAGTTTAATCGTTTTCGGGTTTGTGAAACTGCATTTGATATTTGGCATACACTCAGAAGTGACTCATGAAGGCACAAGTAGAGTAAAAGAGTCAAAAATCAATCTTTGATACACTCTTTCTAACTTTTTCGAATGAAACTGAAAGCAAGACTATTGGCATACACATGTACCTGCTTCACGGATGTCGCCAATGGTCTAAAAGGACTCAGCAAAAGTTTTTTAGATTTTGAGCTCGTAAATAAGATTCTAAGATCCCTTCCTAAGAGTTGGGACCCTAAAGTCACTGTTATTCAATAGGCTAAAGATTTAAGCAACTTTCCTCTTGAAGAACTAATCGGGTCATTAATGACCTATGAAATGACATGCAAGGCTCATGAAGAGCAAGAAGACATCCTTCCAAAGAACAGGAAGGATATGGCACTTAGAACTTTAGATGACCACTTGATAGAAATCTCAAGTGATGAGGACTGTGACGATGACTTGGCACTTCTAACAAGGAAATTCAAAAAATTCATTAAGCGAAACAAGTTTAAAAATGACATAAAAAATAAACTTGAAATCAAAAGGGACCAAGTTATTTGCTATGAGTGCAAAAAGTCGAGACACTACAAGAGTGATTGTCCCCAAGCCAAGAAGAGAACATCAAAGAAGAAGGCGCTCAAAGCAACATGGGATGATTCGAGCGCGTCCGAAGAAGAGGAGTCCAACACCGAGCTAGTTGCTCATTACTCCTTAATGGCCATCGGAGAGGAGGTAACAAATTTAATTGATGCAGATTTATCATTTGATGAGTTATTAAATGCCTTCCATGATTTATTTGATGAATGCAAGATTATTAGTAGAAAATATAAATTGCTAAAAAAGGAGCATGATAGTCTTAATTGTGATTTCATAAGTTAAAAAACTGAATATCATGATAGTTTAGGCTCTTGTATTAAATGCCATGATCTAGAAACTATCCAAAAGCAAAACTTGCTACCATGGACACCTTGAAGAAATTTGTGGTTGGTAGCAAGTCTTTGAACATGATCCTTACAAACAAGGGTCACGCTCCCAAAGAAGTGGAATCGATTTGTGAGAAATTTTGACCAAAATCCAACCACCTTCATAAAAGGCCCCATCCTACATGTTCGACACCAAAGCAAATGCAAATTTTGGTGCAAGCATGGACACAAAATGCATTATTGTCCATTCATGAAAAATTAGTCCTAACAATTAATTTGGGTTCCTAAAGGAACCATGATAAACTTTTTGCAACATGACAAACAATATAGATCAACTTTTGAGGCACCCAAAAGTAAATGGGTGCCTAAAAATTATCCTTTTCTTGTAGAGACATATACCATCACAAGCTAGGAGCAAGAGATGGTAATTGATAGTGGATACCAAGGCATATGACCGAGATCCATCTCAATTCTCTAAGCTCACTAGTATAGATCTAAGGCTATGTCACCTTTGAGACAACAACAAGGGTAAAATCATTGGCAAAGGAACTATATAGATAACAAATCCAACTTCTTTATTGAAGATGTTTTGTTAGTTGAGGGTTTAAAATATAATCTCTTGAGCATTAGTCAATTATGTGATAAAGGATATATTGTCAAATTCGAATCTAATGCATGCATCCTTAAAAAATCACACAAAAACACATCGATGATAGCATTAAAACAAAATAACGTATACACCATTGACATCAATGATCTGTGTAGTGAAATATATTTTTCGGTTTTGAATGAGGATGCTTGGCTATGGCATAGAAGATTAGGTCATGCTAGCATGAAACTAATCACTCAAATATCATCCAAAGAACTTGTACGAGGAATTCCTCACATCAAGTTCATCAAAGATAATGTGTGTGATGCTTGTCAAATAGGAAAACAAATTAAGAGTAGTTTCAAATCTAAGAATCAAATAAGCACATCAAGGCCTTTACAATTGATCTATATGGACTTGTTCGGACCAATCTCTACATCAAGCCTAGGAGGTAGCAAATACACCCTCGTCATTGTAGATGACTATAGTAGATACACATGGACTTATTTTTTGAAACACAAAAATGAATGCTTTAGATATTTCACCAAGTTTTGCAAACTTGTTCAAAATGAAAAAGGTTTTATGATTTCATCAATTCAAGTGTTCACTGTGGTGAATTTCAAAACTGTGATTTTCAAGAATTCTATGAATCTAATGGATTCAACTACAACTTCTACCCAAGAAATCCTCAACAAAATGGAGTAGTAAAAGAAAGAATAGAAATTTACAAGAAATAGCAAGAACCATGTTGAATGAACAAAGCCTACCCAAATATTTTTGGGTCAAGTCCGTAAACACTACATGCTATATTTTAAATAGAGTTTTAGTAAGACCCTTTACTCACCAAAACTCCCTATGAGTTGTGGAACAATAAAAAACCCAATGTTTCATATTTTAAAGATTTTGGGTGTAAGTGTTTTATCTTGAATGAGTAAGATGCCTTAGGAAAATTTGATGCTAAATGTGATGAAGGAATTTTTCTTGGTTATTCTTTGGTTTCTAAAGCTTTTCGTATCTTCAATAAAAGAACTTTAATAATAGAAGAATCAATTGATGTTGTTTTCAATGAGATTTCTGAAATAAAAAAAAATGACTTTGATGATGATGTTAATTTCTAATCTTTGAATTTAAATGAAACTCCTTCTCCATCTAGCAACTTGGATGCATCCACTTCCGAAACTTCCTTACCTAAGGATCGAAGTATGTAGATGATCATCCCAAGGAGCTAATCCTAGGAGACACATCTAAGAGGGTTCAAACACGTTCATCTCTTAAAAATTCTTATGTCAACGCCGCTTTTTTCTCCCAAATTGAACCTAAATGTATTGACGAAGCCATGAAAGATGATTCATGGATTATCGCAATGCAAGATGAGTTAAATCAATTTGAGAGAAATGAGGTGTGGAAGCTTGTTCCTAGGGTCAAATGACCATTTAGTTATTGGTACTAAAATGGGTCTTTAGAAACAAGAAGATGAATATAGTCTCGATGAGAAACAAGACTAGACTAGTGGCCAAAGGTTTCAACCAAGAAGAAGGTATCGACACGGCAAGAAACCTTCGCCCCCTGGGCTAGATTAGAAGCCATAAGGATGCTCCTTACCTATGCTAGTAATAATAATTTTAAGTTATTTCAAATGGATGTTAAAAGCTTTTCTAAATGGCTTTATTTTTCAAGAAGTTTATGTTGAACAGCCTGATTTGAAAAATAATAGCCTCCCTAATCATGTATTTAAATTAACCAAAGCTCTTTATGAGCTTAAAACAAGCCCCAAGGGCTTGGTATGACAGACTAAGTACTTTTCTTATTGAAAATAATTTCACAAAAGGCAAGGTTGATACTACATTATTTATCAAAAAATTTAAAAATAACTTTTTCATTTTTCAGATTTATGTTGATGACATTATATTCGGTTCTACAAATAAATCTCTTTGTAAATCAATTGCTAAAACCATGAGTCTCGAATTTGAAATGAGTTTGATGGGAGAATTAACCTTTTTCTTAGGCTTACAAATTAAGCAACTAAGCAATGGCATCTTTATTAGTTAAACTAAATATGCCTTAGATCTGCTAAATAGATTCAATATGAATAACTTGTTAGGATCAAGAGCACTAAGAGGGGGGGTGAATTAGTGCAATAAAACTTTCATGCTTTTAAAAACTGAGTTCATTTACGACAAAGCCGATTTCAAAATTTAAACTTCATTCATAAATCACTTTAACTTGTGATTAGGAAAGAGACATTTAAAAACGAATCTGATAAGGCAGTTTGCTATTGTGATAGAAATCAGAATGTAAGTGCAAACTGAAATACGATTTTGTACGAGAAAATCGATTTACGTCTAAACACGATTCGGAAAGTATTGAGCTTGAAAATGCAAACATAAAAGCGCAAAAGATAGTAAGCTATGAAGAAGGTTTGCAGTAAGGATAATAAGCTCAAAGTAAATGCAAAACAGAGAGTAGTGTGATTTAGAGTGGTTTGCGAGAAAATCGATTTACGTCTAAACACGATTCGGAAAGTATTGAGCTTGAAAACGTAGACGTAAAAGCACAGAACACAGTAGTCTATGAAGGAGGTTTGCAGTAAAGATAATGAGCTCAAAGTAAATGCAAACCAGAGAGCAGCCGATTTAGAGGATTTGGTCAATCTTGACCTACATCCACTTCTCCCGCTTCCTCCACCGATGAGGTTGCCGATGTCCACTAGAGGCCTTCCTTCAATAGGCTTAAGGCCAACCACCTTTTTACAGATTCACCCTTTGACGGGCATAGAGACAACCCTTTACAAACTTTTCTCCTCTCTTGAACGATCTGAACTTGGAAGAAGAGAAGGAGACGAACTTTTAACTCATACAACACTTTTTGAGCTATAAAAAATCACAGAGTAAGATTAGGATTTCGGGAGCCGCTGTCTTTCATTGCTGAAAGAGTGGGGTTTTATAGGCCCTAAACCAGTTTGAAATTGGAGCTCAAAACTGTCAATTTCCCGAAATTCGAGGTCCAAGCGGTAGCACCGCCGATCAAGGGCTGCACCGCCGCAGTTCTGAGATCGAGTTCCCAGGCGGTGCCACCGCTTGTCGGGCGGTTGCACTGCTTGGCAGAGCTCGAGATCGAGCCAGCGGTGCCACCGCCGACTAGGGGCGGGTTGCACCGCCGGGCCAAAGCTCTGAGACTGAGCTCAAACGGTTCCAATCACCGCCGTCAGGGTCAAGCAGACCGCCAGCCGTAACTCGGAGATCGAAGTCCCCGGCGGTGCCACCACCCAAAGCGGTGCCACCTCTGGTTGTTTATCCGGGTCCAATGGACTGATCCATTCGGCCCCAATTGGGTCTTTTCAAGGGCCCATTGCCCCAAGATTAAGTTAGTGGGATCACCACCCATTTCTAACTTAATCAATGTGCTAACTACGCACAATTCAAAGGGACAGCTTGTTCGGTATGGCCAATCGCTTTTTCCAAAGGAGTTTCCGTGAACTTCCGCTTTATCATCCGATGAACCCTCTGTGATGCTCCTACGGACTTCCGCAAAACTCCTGACTTATGCGATGATCCACTTGGCGAGCACGACATGCTTTTTTGGCAAGCTCCCGACTTCTGATATGTTCCTCGCGAACCTCCACGACCGGCCCGCGACTTCCGAAAGCCATCGAACTCCCAACGTGGATCATGGTCCTCCACTGCTCAACTCCTACCGTATGTCTTATCAATCGAAGTTAATCCTGCATACTTAAAACAAAACTTCGACGAGACAATTAATCCTAAGCAATTAACTAAGTTGTCCCAAGATGTCATTGGCCCCCTCGACGCCAGTCCTGATTCTTCAATCGATCGTCCTCTCCGCGCTATTGCCCAATCGGGCCAATTGACTCTGCAACTTCGATATCCTTGGCGCAATACCCGCTTTTCTTGGCCCGATGCCCAAGTCCACGTTCAAGCCTTCGTCGATACGCCGACCGATCCATCGCCCGATGTCCAATCTTTCTCACATGTTTCTCCCAAGACAACATGATTTTTCCCGCTTTAATTGTCTCATCCTATCAAGCATCCCGCCACCAAAACGCAGATTAAAATATAAACATTAATTATCAATTGGTTTCATCATCAAAATACGAGATTCAACAATCTCCCCTTTTGATGATGACAACCAATTGATGACGGAGTTAAACTTTAACTCCCTGAGTTTAAACAAACTCCCCTATCAATATGCCATATTGATAGAATCATGAATTCAAAGTGAATTCAAGTCATTGCAATATTCATCATGAATACTTTGCAAACACATCATCATGAACATATGTATAAACTTATGCATAACATGTCATGTCATCAACATACTTTTTCATCAACATACTTCCCCCCTTTGTCATCAACAAAAAAGAAAAGTACCACAATCAAGTGTTTGGAATATAAGTTCAACTCATTGCATGAAAACATAATATCAAGTTTTATCATCATGCAGTTTTGAAGCCAGAAAATTTAGCAAGTATTACATCATGCTTAGAACATTTAAGCTATCAAGTTTCGATATGCAAGTTTTATAAAGATACAAGATAGCACTTTTGGTAGTGTTCAAGATAGTAAGTTCTACATCATGCAAGCTAGCAATATTATAACATTTTAGAACATGCAAGCTAGCAGTTTTGAGATATTCAAGAAAGCAACTCTGCTTCTTGAGATATGCAAATTTGTCAAGTTTTGCTAGATGTGTTAGCATTTTTTGCCTCTTGAGATAGGCAAGATAGCACATTTGCTTCTTTTGAGATAGCAACTTTTTGCTTCTTTTAGACCACAAGCTAGCAATTTTACGATATACAAGTTTCACAATATATAAGCTAACAAAAATTTCCGAAAGCAAATGCAAGATAGCTTTGTATAAGCTCATGATTCTTGCTTCCTATTGCAATGTGCAAGTTGCACGTTTTGCTTCTTGAGATATTCAAGATAGTGATGTTCAAGAAGACAATTTTTTGCTTTGAAATAAGCAAGTTAGCAATCTTTGCTACTTAAGATAGGCAAGCTAGTAATCAAGTTTTTGCATCTTCTTGACTTATGCAAGCTAGCTATCTCCTCCTTTGTCATTGTCAAAAAGAAAGGAAGAGTACAGTTTTGTAGTTTTTTTTTCCTTTTACAACCATTTCAAAATCATGACAAAGGATGAATAATAATCAAGTTATGAATGTCAAGACAATTTTTTTATCATGAATATTTTATCATTGCATGCATCATTATCATAAGTTGAAGTATTATATGCATAATATCATATCATCATTCATAATTACATTAATGTTTCAATATAGCAATTTCTTCTCAAAATGTGTAACTTAGCACTCATAGCATTTTAAATCATGATTTACATCACATCATAAATAGAAAGCACAAGTATTGCATGCATAATTGCACATCATAAATGTTTCATATCATGATGGTATCAATTTTGTCAAATTATATCCTACCATTGAAAACTTCTCCCCGTTTTATCATTGAAAACAAGAAAGAAGTAGGGAAGAGTATAAAAGTGTAAAATATTTCAATCATTTCAAGGCATTTATATCATAGATACAAAGACATCATATCATCAAAGATAAGACCATTTGAATGCCAAAAGACATGATTCATTTTATCAATTCTCTTCCTTTTATAAATAACAAAAATTGTAGGTGTACAAAGAAGAGATTGTGATTAAAAAAAATCTCAAGTAGTATATCCAAGAAATCAAGATCATAATTTGAACACAAACTCATTCAAATTCAAATCACAAATCATCAAAAAAAATCTTCATCATCAGAATTGTATATATAGATTTATCATAAAGCAAGTTAGTTTTCAATCATCACATAAGGCATTTAAAGAATTTTTGAAACATACGAGAATGATTAATTTAAGCATACAATGTTTCAATCCAATTCAAGTCATGAATATCAATGCTTTCATATTGTGAGTATCAATTTATGAATACCACAAGATATTATTTGTGACTTCACTTTTGCAAGATCAAGATTATGATTTAGATAAAACTTATTCAAATCATTAACTTGAAATTCATAATCAAGTCATCAAAAATTAATTTCGAGATTCACAAAATTCATGAAATCATTAATCTCGACTAGATGAGAAAAACATTTTAAGTGATTCTTTTTTCATCATGTTTATTTTCATGAGATTCACAAGATTGGTAAAATAAATTCATTAATCTCAATATGATAGAAAATTATTTCCATTTCATACAATTGATTTCATGTTAGCATGCTTTTTCATTTATGTTTAACAACAACATACATCAACATTTAGGATCAAAAATGAATTTCATTATAGAACCATCAAGATCAATAGATTTTCAAAATGAATTGTTATGGTCAAGAAAAATCCGAAAATGAAATTTTAACACTTTCATGCATTCGACATGGTTTTTGCCATATACATTCATGAGAATAACACATACTTATCATCATGTATAACTTAAAATTCATGCATAAAATTATCAATCATTGTATCGAAAAACATTTAATATTTTCATTACATCATTATGCATTACTTCAAATCAAACATGATTTCATTCAGCAATGTTAATCAAACATGATACACATTATGATTTCATATTTTCAATCAAAATCATTTTATTTGTTTATCATAAAATATGCAATGTTATCATTTTCGAAATTACTTGCATGATCATAATTTTTATATTTTTATTTTTAAACATGTAATTTTTAAGAAAATTAATTTTAAACTAAAAAAATAAAAATACATCATGAAAGCATCAAGTAATTTCAAAATAAATCAGCCGGATTTTGATTACCTTTCATTGAAGGCGCTTACATGAAGTTTGCCACCTCCCCTTTCTTGATTTTTCTTCGCTTCGAGGAACTCGATTCATCCCACTTTGTGTTCTTCATCTTGGCCTCTTCCTTCGTTCAAGTTCATTGTTTATTTTATATTTTTGTTTAATAAACTTATTAAGATTTAGCATTCAAGTTCAAGTTCATCATTGTCCTCATCACTTGAGTCATCGCCAAGTGGTATACATTCATCCGAGTTCTAAATCCTTCCTGTTTTTGGAAGGTTGTTTTGTTCATCATGTTCATCATGTGCATTGTGCACCATTTCATATGTCATCAATGAACCAATAAGTTCTTCAAGTGGAAAAATATTTAAATCTTTTATTTCTTGTATTGCCGTAATTTTAGATCCCACCTTTTGAAAGGGATCTTAAGATCTTGCCACTTAGATCAAAATTCAAAAAGATTTACCAAGAACTCTTAGATTATTGACCCACATCCGTGAAAAGGGTATATATGTCACTATAGTCTCGCTTTTGGTTGCATTTTCAAAAAGCTCAAAATCATGCAATAAAAATTAACTTTCGAAGTCTTTTGACTCTACTAGTTCCTCTGCATGCGATTTCAAGTGTTCGCTAAATATCAAAAGACGCTTTTGCATAAAAAATCCAATTGAATTTTTTTTGTCCAAAAACGCAAAATAAGGCATTCATAGCCTTTATGCTTAAAGAAAAATACTTTTCTCCAAATCACCATTTCGCTCATCGGTTTAGAGGGGAAGTTGAAAACCGCTTTCAATAATATTCCATAAATCCAAATTCATAGAAATTAAGAAAACTCTCATTCGAAGTTTTCCAATAAGTGTAGTCCAACTGCTAAACAACGTGGATCTAAAATCGAGCAAACCTTCTTGAAAGCTATGAAGAGCCATTTCTCTCGTGTGTAACCAAATGAGAAAAACCGGCTCGATACCAATTGTTAGGATCAAGAGCACTAAGAGGGGGGGAATTAGTGCAGCGGAAAACTTTCACGCTTTAAAACTGAGTTCAGATGACAAAGCCGATTTCAAAGAAAAACTTCAATTCAGAATCACTTTAACTTGTGATTAGGCAAGAGATAGTTAAAACGAATCAGATAAGGCAGTTTGCTATTGTGATAGAAATCAGAATGTAAACCGAAACTGAAATACGATGTTCAGATTTAGAAAATTGATTTACGCCTAAACACGATTCTAAAAAAGTATTGAGCTTGGAAATGTAAACGTAAAAAGCACAGAAGACAGTAAGCTATGAAGAAGGTTTGCAGTAAAGATAATAAGCTCAAAAGTAAATGCAAAACAGAGAGCAGCACGATTTAGAGTGGTTTATGAAAATCGGGCTTACGCCTAAAACACGATTCGAAAGTATTGAGCTTGAAAACGTAGACGAAAAGTGCAGAACACAGTAGGCTATGAAGGAGGTTTGCAGTAAAGATAATGAGCTCAAAATAAATGCAAAACCGAGAGTCGCTGATTTAGAGTGGTTCTACTAATCTTGACCTACATCCACTTCCTTTCCTCCAATCGATGAGGTTGTCGACATCCACTAGAGGCCTTCCTTCAATTGGCGAAGGCCAACCACCTTTTACAAATTCACCTTTTGACAGGCTTAGAGATAACCCTTACAAACTTTTCTCTCCTCTTGAACGATCCGGAACTTGGAAGAAGAGAAGGAGAAGAACTTTAACTCCATACAACACTTTTTGAGCTCTAAAAAATCACAGAGTAAGAGTAGGATTTTGGTGAGCTTCGCTGCCCTTTCATTGCTGAAAGAGTAGGGTTTATGTAGGCCCCAAACCAGTTTGAAATTGGAGCTCAAAACTATCAATTCCCGAATTCGGTCTCAAGGGCGCACCGCCCGACGGGCGGTTGCACCATCGTCGTGAGTTCGAGATCGAGTTCCTGTTTGCCACCGCTTGTCGTATGCTTGCACTGCTGGCAGAGTTTTGAGATCGAGCCCAGCGGTGCCACCGCTTGATTGGGGCGGTATCGCTTCAGCCGTAATCCCTGAGACCGAGCCCCTGGTGGTGCCACCTCCAAGTCATCCGGGTCCGAATGGGCTTGATCCATTCGCCCCAATAGGTCTTTCAAGGGCCCATTGCCCCAAGATTGCTAGTGGGATCACCTCCATTTCTAACTTAATCAACGTGTTAACTACGATAATTGAAGGACAACTTTGTTCCGGCAAATCGCTTTTCTAGTGAGCTTCCGTGAACTTTTCGCCGATCATTCGATGAACCCTGATGCTCCCGGGGTCTTCCGCAAAACTCCTGACTTTATGACATCGACTTGGCGAAGTTCCGACGAGCTTTTTTGGCAAGCTCCTGACTTTCTGATATGTTCCCCGCCAGAACCTCCCACGACCGTCCAACTTCGCCGAGCTTTGAACTCCCAACGTGATCATAGTCCCGACCGGGCGCAACTCGCTGCATGTCTTACTTCCATTGTAGTTAATCCTGCACAATTAAACAAAACTTTGATCGGTGACAATTAATCCTAAGCAATTAACTAAGTTGTCCGATTTGTCATTGGTCCCTCGACGCCGGCCGATTCTTCAAAGACATCGTCCTTTCCTTTCGCCTATTGCCCAATCGCCGCTGACTCTGCAATTCCATATCCTTGGCTAATACTCCGCTTTTTTCTTGGCCCGATGCCCAAGTCCATGGCCCAAGTTTTCTTTCGATACGCCGACGATCCATCGCCCGACGTCCAATCTTTCCGACATGTTTCTCTAGCACAACATGATTTTTCCCGCTTTTAATTGTCTCATCCCTAATCGAAGCATCCTCGCATCACGCGAAAATGCAGATTAAAACATAAACACAATTATTAATTGGTTTCATCATCAAAATATGAGATTCAACATAACTCAAAAAGCTATTAATACCCTATGAGCACCTCCACTAAGTTGGAAGTTGATGAAAGTGGAGAAAGCTTCGATCAAAAATACTTTTATAGGGTATGATAGGAAGTTTACTTTACCCCGACCGCAACCGCATCTCAGATATCATGTTCAGTAGACTTTGTGCTAGGTTTCAATCGAACCCTAAGATATCTCCTATCTCAAAGCGTTAAAAGAATACTTAGATTTCTAAAGAACCACAAATCTAGGATTATGGTATCCAAAATCCAAAATTTTCAGTTAATTGCTTATGTCGATGGATTTTGCCTGTGTGTAGACTAGATAGAAAAAGCACATCAGAACATATCAATTTTTTGGGACACTACCTTTGTTTCTGTTATCTAAGAAACAAAACTCCCATTGTTCTATTAACAACCAAGCTAAATATATTGTAGCTAGTGCATGCTATGCATAAGTTTTTTGGATGAAAACACCTTAGAAGATTATAAAGTCTATTTAAAAATATTCCCATTAAATGTGATAACACGAAAGTGCAATATGTTTAACAAAGAATCCTATTCAACACTCAAGAACAAAACATATTGATATTAGACATCACTTTATAATTAGATCATGTTACTAATCATGATGTAATTATAGAGTTCATAGACATCCGGCCGGAGGTCCTCACCTGATGTTCATTGGAAGTTCGGCTTTGCTCATCGAAAGAAGCTTATTGACGACCGAGCAAGCTGCAGTAAAAGTCTTAAGAATTGTCAGAAGTTAGCACGATGATTAAGTTAGAAATGGGAGGTGATCCCATTAACTTAATCTAGGGGCAATTGGGCCCTTTGAAAGAACCAAATTGGGTCAATAGATCAACCCATTCGATCCAGATCTCTTGCCCAAAGGTGGCATTGCCTTGGTCGGGTGACACTACCCGGGCTCGGCCTTTCTCTAGTTTTAGTATGCGGTGCAACTGCCTTCCCGACAATGGTGCAACCACCCTACTGGTGGTGGACCGCACGCTGTGCTCTGGCGGCCGCTTCAGTATCATCGGTCTCTGCCTTTTAAATTGGTTATACGCAGTCCTACTCACCAATTCTTCTCTCTCGCTTCACCTCTTTCATCTTCAAATGTACCGTTTTCAGCAAAAACATCACGAATCTTCGTCATTTTTCTTCATGTCATTCCGCCTTCTTTCTAAACAGCAGTATTGCCAGAGTCTAGAAGATCCTCATGAAAGACAGTAGAGTTATTCGATTCACTTTATCATGCCGAAATTTTCCGGTCTTTAGCAAACACAAGCGAAAATCGACGCAGATTCAACAACTGCAGCATCAGAGCACGGTCCAGTTTCAACCAGATTCGCCTCTCACCTGCGAAATATCTAACCTCATCTGACCAATGTTTCACAACAAACATGTAGCCAAACAGATTTGCGAAGAAAGAATGTTCACCATTCAGAACAACACATTACGAGCGACTATTTTATCACGATATACTACGAAAAGGTATTTCTGTAGTATCACAGATGTAAAGAAACATTGAACAACAGCGTCGAAGTTCAGTAGCTGTCAACTTCAACCAGCATTCGTTCCCGTTGCGAACATTATCGCTTCAAACACTAAGGTGAACATCATGTCCATCGCGATCATTCCTCCCCTTAAACAACGTTCACGAAGTCATCTTGTCTAACAAAACATGCCAACCATTCAGTTGATGACGCCCCGATATGGCGGTAGCTATCCAGTCGGATCGAAAGTTCGACGAGTTTGATCAACGAAATAATCAAAATGATATCTAGTTATTAACAAATGCGGCTCCATCATCTAATAAGACGCTTTACAGAAACCGCACCGGTTAGAATGTCAAGAATAGACCGTTCCAAATCAGTAATCGAAACACCAGTATTTAGTATCATCTTCCTGATTTCAATAGAAATCAATACCTGAGCAACCAATATTATCACATACATTCGACCGATACGTTATCCAAGCCGGAATCCACAAGATCGTGTCCTCATCGAAACGCAGCAAATTGTCGTCATCTGACCCTTGTTTAGGCACCAATTTTCACCATTTCACGGTGCTTCAGGTTTAACACAATCGACCGTTGTTATTGCAAACCCTTTATGTCGATACCGTTTCCGATCTCGATAAGGAAATACCGACATACTGAAAGATATGGAGTTTAAACACATCGCGTAAATATGAAATTGCGTTCATAAACATAACCAAATGATCCCATTTCATTGAAACTAAAGCCTTTGAAAAGTCTTCAGTTCACGACATACCGAAAAACGATAATTAACAGCTTCATAAACACGTTACTGATACAACATCGACGACATTTTGCCAAAACCTCCGCGAAGAACAATTACAGCGCATTCAGGAATACGATGCACCGGTCAGATAATAAGCCAAAATTATTTTCCGACTTTGGCTGAATCCACGTAATGATGCCGAAATCGTTTTCACCATGACAGTATATTTCTGAAAATCGTAATAAACCGCACGAAAGAAAGTTCATCCACGTTGGTCGCGGAATGTTAAAAACAAACTCTTTCATTGTACTGACCATGAAAAGGTTTTCGAACATCGACGACTCGCCATTAGTTCATCTTTCGGAATAATGACAGCATTTACTTCGTAAAAGTCGCCAAACATATCTGACTCTAAACTCATCAGTCAAATCGGTCGCCTATTGCTAACAAAGAAGGAAGAAGCATTCCGCCCACTTTATCATGCCTTCCTTTACATTGATAACCAGCTTATACGTTCTTCAAGATCATCAAAGCTTTTGTCGATGACAAAGGAAAGAAATATACGAATTGACGCTATAAACACCAATCGCCGGCGACAGCACATGCCGTCATCAGCATGAACGAGCCGCCATGTTTAATATGCTCGAGTCGGCGATTACGTGAATGCAAGACTGCCAAAATATTGAAATGCAACATCACGCGTCGTCACACGACAGTCAAAGTTCATCATCACCATGCCGATAGTCTGGTCATAATAAATCGTTGTTATCGTCATCATCAGCCAGTAACGAAAAATGCGAAATGAATTGCCTCGGTCTTCGAGAGAATATATCGATGACGGGAATCGTAGGCGGTTGATAAGTTCAAATGATTTAACCTGTCAATATGTCGCTGAATTTCCAGTCTCGAATTCAAGAATTTACCAGCATGCATATTAACAACCTGAGTTATCAATCGATCGTCAATCAGTATAACGTTGACCGATTTTCGATGACGAAGTCAATCGTCGTCTGTTTAATCTACGCAGCCGAGATATGTGATTACCATGATGTGCCAGATTGATGGTAGCAGAGTTACCGGAAAGTTCGGGCGATCATGTTCGAAAGTCGACGAAAGCTGATCAGCCGCCTGAAGCCTGTCAGTCCGCGAAGTCCATTAATGCCAAAGTTGTCGGTTTTAACCGCCAGTGGATCGTCGCGAAGTCCGTGAGTTTCGTCGTCCAGGAGTTACTCCAGGGTTCCGATCGACCGCCGCAGTTTTAAGAAAGTTTATCGATCTATCGAAGTTGCCGCATAACAGCCCAGATTATCAGAAGAAGAATAATGAGCTGGGTTAGGGCCGGGAGGCGATCCCATTAGCTTTAACTGAAAACTCGTTCTGGCCTAACGGGATTCACCATAATCGCCACCGTGAAATACCGCTGTTCTCCTTAGAGATCGGTGGCAAATCGTTCGCAGGGTATCGTTACCGGTTTAGACCCGGCTCCTCGACAAAGAGGTAGCATCGCCGCAGTATTCGAAGTCGGCGGTGGTCAGAGGTGCAAATCGCCATCCGTTCGGTAAGTGCACCGTCAGTGGCACGAAAGCCATTCGAAAGCCAGCCGCGCGTAATCGTCAAGCCGGTGATAGCAAATCGCCGATCTGAAATTCCGGACCGATATTCGGGCCAACCGGTTACTCATAAATTACCCATTGATTCGGCTGAGTCAGAGCGCATCGGGCCTGATCTTTTCATGATTCCAGAGTCAAAATCACAAAGGCCGTTCTTCTTCCGTCGAAGCCAGCGAGAGCAGTGGCGCCGTCAAAGGAAAGCGGCAGCAGTATTGCCTGCCTGACGTCGGCGACCGTTTGAGGAAAGCCGTAGGTCAACAACTACCTAAATCTGTTGCATTTCTGAGCACACGGAAACCGCCAATATTGCGACAGGCGACGGGTTTCGAACGTCGCTTACTTTTTTCGTTATACCATCGTCATATTTCAGATACGCCATGCTGAGTTCTTACCGATGATCAGGAACCGCCTATACCTGCTCAAAGTTATATTCAGCCCAATCGCGATTTAACGCCGATTTAAACGCCGGCTGCGAAACGCCGTGATTTCGCCGTTTTCGTCATAACGGAACCGCCATAGATCGCGACGCACATCATTTTGCCGATCTGGCCCAGAATCTGCCAAACAAACGCTTTGTCGTCAACGTAGCCGATGCCAACGCCAGTCGCGATTACCACCTCTTAAAGTGCTCTGATCCGGACGAAATCTAGCGAACACCGTCGAAAGTTCTTTGGCGCTGGTCAATAATTTACGTGATCAGGCTGTAAATATCGTCGCTGGCAACGATCTGCCGTAATACCAGGTGGGTTCCGTAGCTGTCGCTAAGCCATTACGTCATCACGCACGTAGCATTCAAAACAAGCGCCAAACAGCCTGTAACGGTTAAAATCGCCATTGGGCGCTTAATAGCGGCTAGCCACGACAAATGGTGTTTGTTTGGCATAACATCGCCCTTCTTAGTCTCATCGAAAGCTCTGCCACCGGAAACTTCAGGGTGTCGAAGATGGCTGGTCCAAGTCGCCACGTCGCCGATCATTAATCACCAAATCATCAAAGTTAAAACAAAATAAAAACCGCCATTTGGTCACGAAGGCCGCAGCTTATCTTACGCTGAACCCGCGATGTATAAGACGCCCGATATCGGGTTCTGACGGTCGACAGCCAGTTCGGCCAATTTTATGCCAAGATTCCAAGCACAACCGTCATTCGTTCAAAAATGGGTCAGTAACCCGCCGATATTTGGTTTGAAGCGCAGCGGCGTAGTACCCAGCCGGGCAGAGCGACTGGTCCCTGCAATAAAAGCCACCGCCTTCATGTTACCGGGAAACAGCATTAAGACGCTCTGTTTACAATGCCGCTGACGTTAGTGAACAACTCAACAAACGCCTGTGCTGGTGTTCGTTAATACTTTTGCCGAAGTGAAGCAGCGACGAAGCCATGATCCAGCTGGGCTTGGTGAAGAATGCCCTCTATAATAAAGTCTTCATCCGCCGCCACCGAAGGTGGCGCTGAACATAAGTCGACATCGCCGGTCATAAAGAACATCCCCAAATAAGCAAACGCCAAAATTCATTGAAGTTTGTTCAGCGGAAGCAGCTGCCACGCTGAGTCAGTTTGCAGGCGCCATCGTGCCCATCTACCGTTCCCGTGGCGTCGGTGATTTACGTGCCATCGCCACACGCACGCCGCCACATGGTCTGGAACAAAATGCTAAAATAGGCCAAACTTCAGCGAACGAAGCGGGCGAAGCAGCGACACAGCGATACAGTACCAGCAGTGAAGAAGTCCGCAGTCACCGGCCCTATGGTTAAGATTGCCTATTATTTCACCATTCAAAGACGTCATCGCCAAAGACGAAGAACGTACTTCAGTGTTGCACACCAGGTCGGGATCGTGGAACCGCCATTTTTGTTCGAAGGAACAGAGCAAAGGACGAATGCACCAGTGAGGTACGTTTCGCCATATGCAACCATTCGTTCTAGTAACGCAGGCGTCGAGACGGTCGACGCTTAGCTCGGGCTGGCCTAATAGCGCTGACTCCAGGACGTACCAAAATAAGAAGCCAAAATGGCTGGTCAAACGTAACGAACCAGCGTTCTTGGTCGAAGCGAGCCAGGCGCCAGTTAAAGCGGAGATCGCCCCCGTCAGCACGCACGCCTTACACTGGCGGGTTCCCACGAGATGGCTGTTTTCAACACGGTTGCCGCCAAGACGCGGGAAGTTCAAACGCTTCAGTCCGCCTGGCACGGGCCAGTCATTTTTGTCGAAGCTTAGTAGCGCTTGGCTTTATATCCACGGCAAGAACGTCTTCCTGGCCTGCACGAGATGGCCGATGCCTTGCCTCGCTGCCGTCACGCCATCAATAACAACTCAAACATGCCAAATGGCATCAAAATGCAGCCGAAAACAACATGAGCCAGCGTGAGCTGGCGAGCCGCACCAGCCATCGCCCTTCTATAATGAACACACCAGTGGCGCTTCCAGATGGCCACGCTTCACTGCCATTTCATCAAATGCTGCAGCCCAGGACAAAATTTTAAACAGCCTGGCTCAAAATGTCAACCTGCCATTTTTTTCCATCGAGCGGCCAGCCATGAGCGGCGAGACGCGCGTGAAGATCGCCCTCATAAAGTTCATCTACAATGCAGCCTGAGCTTGGGCCTAAGTCACCTACCACCATGATATATATGCTACAAGCATGCATATACATACATATGTAAACATATACATATATACATATATATGCTATATATATATACATTTATACATATATATATATGTATATATATACATATATATAACATATATATATATATACATATATATAGAAAGCATATATATATATACATATGTATGTACATATATATATATATGTATACATATATATATATTTTCATATATATATATACATATATATATATATATATATATATATATATAAATAGGTATATATATATACATATATATATATATATACATATATATACAAGTATATATATATATATATGTATATATATATATATATTTATATATATATATATATGTATATATATATATATATGTATATATATATGTATTCATATATATATATATATATATATATATATATATATATATATATATATATATATATATAAGGAGGAGGACGGAATGGACGGAGGGAGGAAGGAGAGGAGGATGAAATGAGGAGGACAGGAATGGAATGGAGGAAAGGAGTTCATGAAAAGAGGATGAATGAAGGAGGAGGAAGGAAGGAGTGGAGGAGGAATGGAGGATGGAATGGAGGAATGGAGGACGGAATGGAGGAAGGAGGAGGAAGGAATGGAGGAAAGAGGAGGAAGAAAGAGGAAAGAATGGAGAGTGGAAGGACATGGAAGGAAAGATGAAATGAAAGAGGACGAAGGAGGATGGAGATGGAGGAAAGGAAAGGAATGGAGGATGGAAGGAGAGGAAAGGAATGGAAAGGATGGATGAAAGAGGAAAGGAGTGGAAGAGGACGGATGGAAGGAGGAATGGAGGAATGGAAGGAAGGAAGGAATGGACGGATGGAATGGACAAGGAAGGAATGGAATGGAGGATGGATAAGGAATGGATGGAATGGACGGACGGATGGAAAGGAATGGATGGATGGAAGGACGGATGGAGGAATGGAATGGATGGAAGGACAGGAAATGGATGGATGGATGGAAATGGAGCCCGGATGGATGGACGGATGGATGGAGTGGAAGGATGGAATGGATGAAGGAAGGATGGATTGTCGGACAGGAAATGACGGATGATGACAATCGCTTGATAACAATGGAGTTAACCTTAACTCCCCGCCTATATATGCCATACTTGAGATAAGTCATTCTTTGGAATCTCAAGACCTAAGAATTGTTTGTACATATTGGATAAGTTAAAATCATTTGAACTTATCAATACCCCCATCATGATTCCTATCATGATGTATCTCCTCCAAGATGATGTCAAGGTTTTGACATTCATTTTCACATTTTACATTACAAGTTTGAATGATGGTAATATAACAATTTATTATATTGTAAGATATCAAACATGTAAAGCTGTGAAGTAAGATTTTGATATCATTACATGATGTACATGATGTACACATTTCAAATATTTTAGCAAGTTGCATTTCTCTTCTCACATGGTAATATATCAACCTAAGGCATAATGCAATCCTATAGCATCTGCTCATATATCTCTTTGGTGATGCAAGCATGGCATAATCATAGCATTAGTGTTTATAGCATCAATTCATATATTTCCCCTTTGTCATCAACAAAAAGCATGATAGCTGTGATATCGGGAAAACAATATAAGCAAGTTATCACATTATAAAGGAAGGCATGATATCGAGATTGCTTTGAATACTTCTTCCTTTCTTTTTTTGTTATAATCGCTTTCAGGCATGAAGGAGGAAAGCCATTTCAGGATTCCAGCCTATTTGTGAGTTTACTTTGAGTCAAGATATGTGTTTGAAACAGCTTTTTGGTAGTAAAAAAATTCATCATCCATATTTCAAGATGGAATTCTATAGGAATCATTTCATCAAATCCATTTCAGAAAAATATTTTCATAAGTGTATGAGAAAATTTGATTTTTAGCATTCCAACCTGTTTAATCTGAAAAATGAGATGAACCCTTTCATGCATTCTGACAAGACAATGCTACAGATTTTCAAATACAATCATGAAGACAAACATTTCAACACATGTTATCAAGTGATTTAACTATTCAATAAAGTCCCAAAATAATTTTAACTAATATCTATTCGACACATCAACATTCCTAATTTCTTCTTATGAAATCAAATTGTTCTTTCACTTAGAGGTTTTGTAAAATGCAGCCTAGTTGATGTTTAGTATCAATGGCAATGACTTATGAACTGCATTGGTATATCATTTTTTCAAAACTATATTTATCATGGAAATCAAAGCACAAGATTTTCAAAACTTTTTAGTTTCAATATAAAACTGAGATAATCATTTAGTTTATATTTTCTACTATAAGGCACATTTACCACGAGTGATGCTTACAACTCCACATATGCCTAAATATACAGTAAACTATATCAAGGATCAAGGTAAAGCATCAAGTGCAGAGTAACATAAGGAGTTTATAAATAACAAATGATTGATTGTGTTCACAAGCTCATTCATGAGGTGGAAAAATAAAGTGCCTAACAAGGAGTCAAATTGATCAGAAGAATTTGGTCGTGAGCTCGATAGGATTTGATCTTTGTCGTTGTTCTTCAAGCTGTTTCTTGTTCTTTGTCGAACCCCATTCATCCAATCCTAATATCTTCTTTTGATGATGTGTGAGTTGGTTCAAATGGATGTGTTTTTCAAAGGACAAATCTGAGGAGATTGAGCACCCCTAAAATACCTAGTGTTTCCCAGCCGGGTTTAAATGAGGGGATCTCGCTCTTCTTGGCATTCTAACCCACCATCGCTTCTATAAAAACATCTTTAATCATGAAGTAGATTTTTATTTATTATGCTAAATCTATCTATTTTGATTATTTTCTTTCCGTGGTATTAGAATATCTAGAGGCTTTCATTATTCTAGTGATTATACCACCATATGGGAGCATCATGTCTTCTTAGATAGTCCTAAAATGTTTTGTTAGATAAGATAACCAAGACAGACAGTCATGTCCTTTCATGATCAAGTACATAGTTCCAATTCTAATTGACTTTACTTCATCATGATGGTATTGTTTAGGGAGAATGATGCTAGTTAGGATATGATGAAGTACCCTGCGTTTAGAGGCAATAGATGTTCACAACTTTTGGAACAAATGCTAAGTTGGGATCGGCAAAATGGTCTCCAAGGCTTCAACATATGTTGTTCCAATAGTTTCTTTTATCCCATGATCCTCTAAAGTAAAGTCCTCACTTTTCATGGGAATGCCTATCATGTCTCAAATGACCCTATCCAGAATTGAGATGTGTTGTCCTTAAAAGATAGTGGGTGGACATTCTTTTCTTTCCTCATCTATTTGTATGTTGTTGTAAAACAATTCAACAAGTCTTGATAGATGGGTTCGTTAATTTGCAAAATTGGAAGTATCTAAGTTTGCAAACCATTGATTGTCTCTAAGTCTCCTTAGTTCATTTAAATCCACGATTTTCTCCTTATTGACACTTCTAAGTTCGAAAGAGGAAAAATTTTCAGCATGGTATTTTGAATCTAAAAGGTGAGATCAAAATCTTCTACTAATCTCCTTTTTCCTTTGTCCCTTGAGGATCTTCTTCTAGATCCCATAACTACTGCTGTTTCTAGAAGAATAGTGATGAGCAAGAGTAAAATGGAAGAAAAAACAGAGTTTAAGGGCTTCTTAGAGAGTACCCAGTGAGATCTTCAAGAGAGGGAAGGATTGTTGATGTTTTGTTTCAAAATGAGGGGTATTTGGGATGCTAAGAGGGGTGAAATGAGGATGGAGAAGCTTGGAAGAGTACAGGAGGGAAGGGAGGAGTTGGGCTTTGGTTTCAATCGGCCCCAGCTTGGGTTAAAAAGGGTAGACAGGGAAGTTGCACTGGCTAGAGCGTGCAACCGCCATCAAGGTCACTGCCGCAGCGCAGAAGCACTTGTTCTGATTAGTGATCCGATCTCGAGAGTTTTTTGCCTTGAGAATTTTCATTCAGTATAATCATCAATTTTTACTTAATACGGATGACGAAGAGTTTTCATTTAAGGCAAGGACTTTTGTAACATTAAGATAGATCTTTTAACGCAGCATACTCTCAATGTCGCATTAACATGTTTGTGATAGTTTGTTCCGTTGGTAAGCCTTGCAAGTTCATGACGTGACTTAGTTACTTCATGATACGTATTGACGTGAAGGTTAAGGAACGGATGAAATTGATGGGTCTCGAAATCCAGAGGATAAGTGGAATCTTGGGAATTGCTAATGCCTTAATTCTCAAAAAGTCAAAATAGGATGTATCTAAATCGCAGATTTGTGATTTTATAATCTCCATATGTTATTTAGGCTAGAGAGCATTCATGAAGTTCCTTTATGGATCTTGGGTCATAACTATCGAGAATCAAGGAGCAGAATATTATTTCTTCTCGATACAAAATTTTATGTTTTTTAATGTTTTTTCTGAGAAGGAGAATTTTAGGTACCCTTATGCTTTTAGGTGCCTCACAAATGAATCTACATTGTCTATCATGTTGCAGATAGATTTATCATGGTTCCTTTAGGAACCCAAACCATTTTTGACTAATTTTCTTGAATGGACAATAATGTATCTTATGTCCAAATTTGCAACAAAAGTTGCAATTGTTTTGATGTTCTAACATGTAAGATGGGGCCTTTTTTATTGGGTGGTTTGGATTTTGGTGAGGACTTCTCACAAATCCAATTTAATTCTTTTGGGAACGCGACTCTTGTTTGCAAGGATCATGTTTAATGACTTGCTACCAATCTCTTAATTTCTTCAAGGTGTCCTTAAGTAAAAGTTTCCTTTTGAGAAGTTTTCTAGATCATGGTTTTTATGCATGAGCTTAAACTATCATGATGTTGACTTTTTAACTTATCTAAATTACAAATAAGACTATCATACTTCCTTTTTTAGCAATTTATATTTTCTACTAATTGTCTTACATTCATCAAATAATTCATGGAAAGCATTTAATAATTCATGATAAGGTAACTGCATCAATTAAATTTGTTACCTCATCTCCCATGGCCATTAAGGAATAATGAGCAACTTGCTCGTTGTTGACTCTTTCTTCTGATCGCTCAATCATCCCATGTTGCTTTGAGCGCCTTCTTCTTGATGTTCTTTCTTGGCTTAGGGACAATCATTCTGTAGTGTCCCGGCTTTTTACACTAATAGCAAATAACTTGGTCCTTCTTGGGTTCAAGTTTATTTTTTGTGTCATTCTTAAACTTGTTATTTTTAAAGAATTTTTAAATTTTCTTGTTAGAAGTGCCAAGTTATCATCATAGTCCCTCATCAATTGAGTTTTCTTAATGGCCTTCTGAAGTTTTATGCCATATCCTTCCTGTTCTTTTGAAGGATGTCTTCTTGCTCATCATGAGCTTTACAAAGTCATCTTGAGGTCATTAATGACCCATTAGTTCTTCAAAAGGGGAAGTAGATCTTTTTTTTGCCTATTGAATAGTAGTGACTTTAGGATCCCAACTCTTAGGAAGGGATCTTAGAATCTTATTTTACGAGCTCAAAATCTGAAAAAAATTTTCCGAAGTCCTTTTAGACCGTTGGATCTACATCCGGGAAAGCGGATAAACATGTCGCCAAAGGTTTACAGTTTTCATCCAAAAAGTTCAAAAGAATGTAAAACAAGATTGATTTTTTGACTTTTTCACTCTACTTGTGCCTTCATGAGTCACTAAAAGGTGTGTGCCAAATATCAAATGTGGTTTCACAAGTTGAAACATCAATTAAACCTCGTTTTATCAAATGCACAAAATAAGACATTCATAGCCTTTGCATTAAGAGCCTAAAGCCTTCTCCAATTCATTCCAATCGATCATTAAGAGAAGACTTGAAACCCTTTTTTGACAAGATTCCAAAGTTCAAAATCATAGAAATAAGAAAGATCCTTATACGGGTCTTCCGATAGGTGTAGTCCATCCCACTGAACATGGGTGGATGTGTAATAGAATGGCCCTCTTGGTTTAAGCGATGCCATCTCTCTTGGGTTTAACGTTAGAGAGTTAACCCAAGCCCTGATACTAATTGTTAGGATCAAAGAGCACTAAAAGGGGGGGGGTGAATTAGTGTGATGAAAACTTTCTGCGATTAAAATCGAAATTTAACGTTGATCCATAAAAAAAACAATTTATGTTTAAAGTGGATTCTAAGATTACTTTAACATAAGATCAAGCAAGATGATATTAAAGTCAATCATGAAGGCAGTTTGCAGTTATGATGAAAACCATAATATAGGTTAAAACTGAAATACTGACGTTAAAGAGAAACCGGATGACGCCTAAATGCTGATTCAGAATCACTTGATTAGGCAAGATGCAGTTTTAAGCAAGAGTATAAAGGCAGTTTGCAGTTATGGTAGAGCTCAAAACGTAAACGTAATCTGAAATATGATGAACGTACAAAAAGCAGATTTCACTTCAAAACGCCTGATTCGGAAAGTGCAAAGCTTGAAACCCGATCAGATATGCGCAGAAAAGTAGTAAGCTTAGGAAGAGGTTTGCAGTAAAGATAATATGCTCAAAGTAAATGCAAACTGAGATTTAGAGTGGTTAGGTCAATCTTGACCTACTCCACTTTTTTGGCTTCCTCCAAGCCAGGTCACCGGACGCCAACTAGAGGCCTTCCAGTAATAATAAGGCCAACCACCCTTTTACAGTTTCACTCCTTTTGTGGGCTTAGGAGACAACCCTTACAGAATTTTTCTCCTCTCTTTACAATTTCAGAACTTGGAAGAAAAGAGGGAGAAGAACTTTTGGCCTTTACAACAATTTTGAGCTCTAAGAATCCACGAAAAAGATCAAGATTTTTGGTGTATGTGCTGCTTCGAAAGGTCAATGGTGGGAGTATTTATAGGCCCCAACCCAGTTCAAATTTGGAGCTCAAACTAATGCACTTTGGAATTCTGGGATCAAAGCGACAGACCTTTGATTAGAGCGGTTGCACCGCCAGCGTGAGCTCGAAGATCGAGCCTCCTGGCGTGCCACCCACCTGGGCTGGCGGTTCCCGCTGCAGCTTCGAAGATCCGAGCTCGAGGCGGTTTGCAACTCCCCGATCAAGCAACCTGCCGCAGCTCGAAGACCAGCTCGAGGCGGTGCTACCCTCTTGTCGGGAGGAGGTTGCATGCCTGGTCTGGCCGGAGCCCGAGCCTGGCGTTACTACCTCGGGCTAGGGCGGTTGCACCAGGTGTCCTAAGGAGACTTTAGCCCGGTGGCGGTGCTACCTCGGCTTGGCAGTTGCACCTCCCACAGCAATCATCAGAATGGGTAGATCCATTCGCCCATTTGGATTTTTCAGGGGCCCCGTGCCCTAAGATTAAGCTAATGGGATCACCTCCCATTTCCAACTTAATCATTATGCTAACTATGATAAATCCTAAGATTAATTTCTGTAGCTTGCCCGTGCGTCCATTCCCTTCCCGACGAGTTTCCAAGCCGAACTTCCGTCGATCATCTAGATGAACCCTCGGTGATGCTCCTGGACCAGGGCAAACTCTTGGACTTCGCGACGATCCACTTGGTGAGTTCGGCGAGCTTCTTTGGCAACTGGCTTCATTGGACTTTCTGAGTTGTTCCCTTGAGAAACCTCCGACGTTCAAACTTCCGCCGAACTCTCGAACTCCCAGCGTGATCATTGTCTTGACTCGTATGACTCACTACATGTCTAACTTTTCATCAGAGTTAATCCTGCACCTTATCTCACACATAGATTAGACAACCAATGACAATTGACTTCATCATCAAAATCCGAAGATTCAACAACGTTAACCTATAAAGCAGCATTTTTGATCCTTGGTTGCAAGGACCGAAATGGAGTTATTGGCCGGATTGGCTCATCGGATTCGGGTCGTGACATTTTGCATCGAGTGAGACTAGCATTTTAGGCGGGGAGAGGGCTCGAGTAGGAAAGGGCTACCCGTGGATGGAGTTAGAGAACTCATCATATGGAGCCCCAATGAGTTAATCCTCACATGCACTATGCTAGGGTTCGATCAGGGTTATGTCCGGGCCTTGGCGAGGATATTAAGCTAATTGAGTTTGGGATAATGTAACAACCCATTAGTCCCACATTGGAAGTGGGGAATGTATGATTAGCTTATAAGGGCGGATAGTGTACTACATTAACCTCCGCTTGGAGCATTTTGATCCATGGTTGCAAAGGACCAAAATGGAGTTATTAGTAAAGTTGACTCAATGGACTCGGGTGACACGCCTCTTGCTTACGTTCGCTCTTCGTTAAGCTCGCCCTATTCGTTAAGCTCAACAAAAATAGCGGTTTGGCCCGTTTTTTCTTATTTTTGGCCTGTTTTGGGCTGTTCTTGCGTCTTGCCTGACCGTCGTGATGGAGCAAAAGCGTCAACCATCTCGACACCATGGAACCCCCAGGGTGGCACAGGGGCTGGATGGGGCTTTCGTATAGTAGGGGCGGTGCTGCCTCCAGCTTAAGCTCGCTGTCCGTAAATCGTCCGCTCATGGCGGTGGCCTATTGATGATTTTAGACCTTTGGAATTTGAAGCTAGAGGTGTCGAGGAAAAGTTATGTTAGAACCCTGCAGTATTCTAAACTTAGGGTTGATCTCTTTGGGGATCGGCCTCCCTGGAACTCTATAGGGGTTCCTCCCTCCAAGTTCTTTGCTCAAAGGGCTGCAGAAAGATTCATCTATTGCTTATAAAAAAGAGGAGGAATACATGGCTATTTATAGGGTTTCTAAACCCTAACTCTTAATAGGACTCCTACTCAAGAGACTCCTTCTTCTAACCAACTCCTAATAGGACTTCTAATCAAGACTCCTATTTTTTTTTTTACAACTCCTAATTCAACTCTAAGAAAAACAATCTCCTAACCCAATGACCTCTTCCTCGTTAATAGGGGTGGCAGGTAGGTTTTACATGAATGTCCCCTCAATTGGGACTCTTCTAGCTAGAGTCCTAACAGAATGGCCCCTCTTTAAATCGTAGCCTTGTCCTCAAGGCTAAGATTCCATGAATTAGAGGAACAGGTCTTTGGCTCCTCATATGGTTCCCATGTGGTGACAATCTTCAAGTGGTAGATTATTCCAATGCACTAGTACTTGAGTGGGGATGTTACACGATCCGCAGATCTTCACGATGAGGATGGCTGTGGTTGGGCTTGAATAACTTCATCCTCAGTTATTGTTGGGATTGGATGGACAGGATGACTCGGGTGTTCTCCCAACTTGGGCTTTAAGCATGATACGTGGAAGACAGGTGAATTTTGGTATCCTCGGGTAATTTAAGTCTATGCATCATGGCTCCACTCTGCCGATTTGATAGGGCCAGGAAAAACGTGGGGATAGCTTCATGGAGGCTTCAGTGTTGATAGAGAGTTGCTTGTATGGTTGTAGGCTAAGATAAACCCAATCTCCTACTGAAAATTCTTTTTCTTAAAATTAATGTGTCAGAACTGGCTGCTTCATTCGGGCTTGAGGCGGTAGAGAGATTATCTTTTAATAGTTGTAAGAGTTTGTCTCTATCAATCAATTCTTGGTCAATTTCGATCTGCCTTTTGAGCCAATTACATACTTTGGAATCCATCGGGGGCTGGTCGACCATATAATGCTTCATAAAGGGCACATTTTGTAGATGAATGATATGTCTTATTATACCACCATTTGGCCCGGGGTAGCCATTTAGCCCTCTTTTGGTGATGTGCATAAAGCCCACCGGAAGAACGCGATCTCTAAGCACCTATTTACCATTTTTTGTTTGGCCGTTGATTTGTGGGTGATATGCCATATACTCCTTTTCAATTTAGTACCCTACAATTGGAATAACTTTGTCCAAAAATCTGCTTTCGTGAAGATGCAAGTAGAATTTATTATAAGCACATTGCGTCCCCTTATAGTGTAATTCTTTTGAGTCCCACTTTGGTAATGACCCACAGGAGCTTGGTGCTTCCTCATTTTTTTTATAATCTTACTATTCCTGAATCTTCCCTGCCATTCCATCTTAATATCCACAAGGAAGTCGCTTAGGAAGTGAAATGTTTTAAACTTCAACTTGCTTTCGGGTAAACAAAGCGATCCGCAAGAACATTCTCTTTTTCCCTTTTTGTAAGTTATTTCATAATCAAATCAAGAAGTTTTGTTTACCCATTTTTGCTACTCGGGGATGATATCTTATGCTCCAAAAAACTTGAGGCTTTTATGGTTGGTTTAATTTGAAATCGTCGACCAATCAAAGTAGGGTTTCCACCTCGTTCTTTGCTTGACAATGTGTGACATCTCTTATCATATGTTGACTTATTTTGAAGGGAGCGAGATAATGCCCTTACTAGTGTATCTCGGTGGTTGACCATCTTGCATGAGAATGGCTCCAATTCCGACTCGGATCGCCGGCCTCTACAATAATGGGTCGGTTGAAATGGTGATGTTAGCACGGCGTCATCGTCATGGCTGCCTTAAGTTTGTGAAGGTAGCGGAGGCTCTGTCTAACCATTAGAAAGCATCTTTTTTTAGTAAAGAAGTGAGTGGTACGCGATCTTCCCATAGTCCTTAAATAAATTTTCGATGGTAGGATTAGTCCAAGGAACCCCCGTAGTAATTTCCGTTTATAGGTTTTGACCCGACCTTGCATTGCCTCAATTTTTGCTGGGTCTACCACTCCTTCTTATGATATTATATGCCCAAGGTACTCTACTTTCTTTGGAGAAAGCTGCACTTTGGTTGCTTTACAAAAGAGTATTCTCGAAGGATCGTCGAGAACAATCAGTAAATGCCTAATTTGCGGGTAACCGAGGATGGGTCCAACTTGTGAAGACTCGAGCTCCTTTTAATTCATCAAAGTTCATCCACCACTGGTATTGGGTACTTGTCCTTGGCAGTGTGATGCCATTTAAAGCTTCGGTAGTCGATGCACATCCGCCAAGTTCCGGTCCTTCTTTATACAAGTAGCACGGTGAGGAATAGGGGCTACAACTATCGGAATCACCCCGTTTCAAGCATCTCTTTTACAATCCTTTCTATTTCATCCTTTTGAAGATGTAGATGCTGATAAAATTATTTGCTGGAGGTTTGCACGAAGAATCGTTATATAATGATCATGCCGGTGGGTAAGAGATAGGTTGTGTGGTTCATCTGAAAATTCAGCAAGCAAAGGAAGTAGGTTTTGATCTTCAAATTCTATTGGCTCTCCCTTAGTTCTTTGCTTTCAAGTTGTACCAAAAGCCACTGTATACTTTATGCAAACCTTCTCCATTTGTTGTGTGCAAATCGTTGTTATGTCGCCCCCACGTTTCCCGTGCAATGTCACCTATTTCATAATTAGTTTCATAAAATTCCAGGAAATATCACCTAATGTCGTCAACCATTTAATTCTGAGCATGGCCGCATGATTGTAAAGAGGGAGAAGGAAAAATATGCAATTATCTCTTGGTTTAAGCAATGAATAGTTTCTCTTCTGGAAACCTCGATCATACTTCAAAATCCATCCATCGGTGATCTTAAGCGTCAAACCTGCGCAATTCTCAATAGGTAAAGTCATGCGGACAGCAACATTACTGTTTAAAAAGTTATTAGTACTGCCCGTGTCGATGAGAATAGTGATGGGGTTGTTGTTTGAGAAGGCCTCCAACTTTCATCGTTTTGGGTTTGAGTAGTCGGCTAGTGCATGTACCGTAATAACCGATCGATTGTGGCTCCTCTTCTGCATCTTCTTCTTCCGTTCAAGGCTCTCTTCTGGATGTTCAATGACTTCTTCTTCTATTGGTTCAATCATAAGAAGTCTTCCTTTATTACAGCGATATACGGCTCCAACATAACCCTTCGCATATCGCTCAAAAGCTCTTTCTCCTGTTAACCTCTTTGGTGTAGGGACTTGTTCGACGATGAGGGGAGGCCGAGGGCTTCAATATTTTGGTTGAGGAGCAACCCTAGTCCCTCGAGGCTTCATGGTTCAATTGCTCCCTCTTGATGTCGTCTGCGAAAGAGATGGCTGCCATAAAGCATTATCACGGTTGTCGGCCTTTAACTTCTCCTCGGATCTCCGGCCAAGCCCTCAATGAAGGTCCTCAATAGCTGTTTTGAGACCAATCATGAGTTTGATCAGATAAACTTTCAAACCTGGTTTGGTACTCCTGAATGGTGGAGGTTTGCCGGATCTTTGCTAGTTATCAAAGATCAATATTCTCGTGTCCGGTTGGTTTGAAGCTGATTAGCTTTTTTTCTTTGAATTTTCGCCATGAAAGGACTCCATAAGTATGTTCAAACCAATCAAACCACCGTATAGCATCCCTTCAAGATATATGGCTGTAATTTTACCATAGATGCATCTACGATTTTGTGGTACGAAAATATCGGTCCTTGGAATCAACCAATCGGGTCTCCTTCTTCCCATCTAGGGAAGTCACTCTCATGCATGGATAGTTGAGGTTGATCATAGAGCTTCCCTCTCTTGGAAGTCATATCTTTGGGCTTGGTGCGATTGGGCAAAGCTCTCTCCTTGATGTGATTTCTTCGGGCTTAGCGGTCAGCCCAATCGATTTCGGTAAAAAGCATCCGAATCTTATCCTCCATTTGCACCTCAAAGGCTTCAATTTAGCATTGAATACCTCCTCAGATGTCATAGTATATGCCGTCTAATCTGTGATATCAAGATCTCTCTTTTGTTTTCGGGTTAAAGGCATGTATTGGTTAAGAGAGGTGATGGTCTAAAGGGTTGGTAGATTGGTGGATGTAGGCTACGGTTTAGCTTGTTTTGTGGCTATTTTGGGTGCAGGTTGAGGGTGTGGTTTAGTAGAGTTTTAGGGCTGTAGATAAAGATTTGGATCTGTGGTAGATGGTAGCAAGGTTTGATAGAAATCAATGGAAGTTGCAGCAAGTATGTGCTGCCTTGTAAAAATAGAATTGTAGTCGAGAAGAAGCAACAGTTTTTAACGTAATTTCCACCAAAAAATGTGAGAGAATTGAGGAGAAATTGATAGCAAAATCACAATTTATATGACAAGGATATCTAATTTAATCAAGAAAATTTTGGTAGTATAACAGCAAGGAAATTGGTGCAAGTTCGATTGCAGAATTCATTCAGAGAAATTTCAGCAGATTCTGACAAAAAATTTGCAGCAACACAAAATCGTTTTTAGAAATGAGTTTCTTTATAGATCAATCTTAGATGGAAGCCAAGATGATCTATGAAGTGTTTAAGAAATTTCGTTCAAAAAAAAGTGCAAATAGATGGGTTAAGGCAACAATATGGGCTGAAATTTTCTGCAGCACAGATTTTTTGAGTTTAGCAGATTGGACGTAAAAGATCAGCGGTTTATATTGAGAATTTTTTTTATTAAACAAAAGGAAATCTGCTATTAAAAATGTCACAGATGTCATAAAAAATTCGTAGAGATTTGGATAGAAAAAACACAGTAGCAAGATCAAGCAGACAGTGCTATCACGGTTTGGAATTATGCAATGTATCTGTATTAGAGATGAAAACTTTATGACGAAAAGTTTATGCAGCAATATAGGAATAATTTTTTGGGATTTTAAAATAAGGATAACTAAATTGCAGCAGCAGTAAGGTAGAAAACCAGAACCTGTTGCAATTCACGGGGAGATCAAAGGATGATCTGTGGTGGTGGAGATGATGGCGGAATTCGGCGATGATCTTTAAAGCAATTGTGGGAATTGCTTTGGATGGTTGAGGAGGGTTGATAGATGGCTATGGAAGGGCAGCGAGACGCCAAGAACGCTGCTCTGATACCAGGTGTTAGAACCCTTGCAGATTCTAAACTTGGGGTTGATCTCTTTAAGGGATCGACCTCCTTGGAACTCTGCAGGTGTTAGAACCCTTGCAGATTCTAAACTTGGGGTTGATCTCTTTAGGGGATCGGCCTCCTTGGAACTCTATAGGGGTTCCTCCCTCCAAGTTGTTACTCAAAGGCTGCAGAAAAAGATTCATCTATTGCTTATGAAAAGAGAAGGAATTGTCGCTCCGGCAATAGAAGTTACAGGTGGTTGTTACATTTGTTGTTAGGTGGTGCTCGATACCACCCCATCACGCTCCCTCAAAAATATCCATAATATTTAAAAACTCAGAAAACAAATCAATCCGGGATCCAAACACACATTTGAGGTCACTAAGAAAAACATACAGAACAAAATTTCAAAGAGATAATGGTTTCAAAATGCAAGGCAGAACATACACAATTCATAGGCGTAATATCTTTAGGTGCAGAATCACAATTGTCATTTCAATCATACATAATTGGTTCATATGAAAGGGCATAGAGTAATTGGAGCATATCAATGACAAATGAAACAAAATGGAGCTTATAAATGGCATATGGAATGTCTAGAACATATCAATGGCGTATGGAACATTTTGAAGCATATCAACAATGAATGAAACGATTCGAAGCATATCAATAACAAATAGAACGTGGAAGCTCAAGCGTCATCTTTGGCGTTGCATTCATATCATTCTTATCCAAAGTATGAACAGAAACACATAACCAAAGCTCTGGATATCATATCAAACATACAGAAGGTGTAGTGGGACCCACCAGACGAGAATGTGATTCATCCATTTCTGAATGACCACCAGACGAGAAGTCTCCCGTCGCCGGGAGCTCCATCCGATACGTCTAGGTGAAGCCCGGAGGGGGGCGAGCATCGTGGAGCTCTAAACACATACCCTTTACCATTTATGGCAAAGGTCCACATAAATCTCACATACCCTTTACCATTTCGGCAAGGTCCCCATAAATCCCACAAACACCAGAGTACAAGAGGGCGGTTTGATCAATAAGTAGCATATATCGGAGCACAGCGGAACAACAAAGCGTACATGTGCCTTTACTTGAGACAATCTGATCGAGCAACAATTTTTCTCACCAATGTATTCAGATTTAGAATGAAATGAAAGCACGGGTATACCGGGGATTCCAAGCAATCATATTTAGCTCAATTCAAATAAAAGGTTAAGATGAATTCAATTTCCAAAGGAATGAAACAGAATCTGTGAAATCGACCGAGCTCGATTTCTGACAGAATTCCAGTGGCACATAGAACAAATACTTCAGACTATCAATTATGCTCCAATACCCAAAGAAAGCTGTTGTTTAAAGATATATCAATCTGTTTTCTGTTGAAACAAGTTTCGTACGAATCATGGTTTCCAACAAGGAGTTACCTTTGATTTGGTAGCATAAGGTAAAAAACACAATCATTGTTTTACAGAATACATGGGGTCGGATTCAACAGATAATAGGGTAGGCATTTGAATTCTAAAATTTTCAAAATATATGTCAAAAGAAAGGTTTTCAAGTCTAGTTTCGGACGAAGTCAGTTTGGTATAATTTAGAATTTTCAACAGGAACTTATAAGTATTTTAGTATCAAAGGGTCCGAAATTTTGATCCCTGTTTTGCAGCATCTATTGGCTCATTAGAAACAGATGTTTGGGTAAGTAATCGGTGCTCAAAATCTTCAAAATCTGTGTCAAAAAGAAAGATATAAGAGTTTGTTTTCAAACAAACTAGGTCCTCTACCAAATCTGCTTTTCGTACCAAAATTATAGCTGGAACAGTATATAGGGGTCCAGTTTACCGAAAAATTTCAGAATCCTTGGTTCTATGTCCAAAGAGAGACATTTCCGGTTTCTAAATGGAAATCATTCAGATCTTTTTGAACCAACAAAGAACAGAAGCTAATATTCTATAGGATAGGGTTAGAACACTTGCCTTTGAGAATTATAGCCCTAAATGAGAAGATTTGAGCAAGAAAACTTAAAGCCCCAATTTCTTCTTCTTCTTCTTCTTCTTCTTCTTCTTCTTCTTTCTTTCTTTCTTTCCCAGATCATCCACGCAGCTGCCTTCTCTGCTTCCTTAAGAACGAAGGCAGAGAGGAAACTAAACAGTGGGGTTTGTATTTTTGTACATTTTACAGTTTAGTCCTTGTATTTATCATATTTTATGATTAGGTCCTCAGGGGTTTACATATAGGTCCTCAGATTTTTGTTTTAACAAATCCTCCAACTCTTATGAATAAGTTCTCAGATTCATACTTTGACTTTTTATCAAATTTAAAATAGATACATACATTACAACTAGAAACTTATCGAAAATTAGGAAATGAGGGATGTTACCTCTCCCCTTAAAAGAAAAATTTAGTCCTCTAAATTTATCGTACCCCTCTATCGATGAAAGGCGGGGTACACCTTTATCATTTCCTCCTCTAGCTCCCAAGTTATTTCCTCTCCAGAATGATGTCTCCAAATTACTTGAACCCGGTGGGATGACCCAGATTCCTTAGGATTTTTCTTTCTTGTCAACAATGGAATAGGCTCTTCCACATAAGATAAATCTTTATCGATCTCCACCAGCTCATACTTAATGATGTGAGAAGGGTCATATATATATATTTCCTAATCATTGAGACATGAAAATATATCATGAACATGGCACAATCTTGGTGGCAAGGCAATCCTGTATGCAGCCAGACCAACCCTCTCAAAAACCTCAAAGGTCCAATAAATCTTGGCTTAACTTTCCCTTTCTTCCCAAACCTTATAATGCCTTTGGAAGGGGAGACTTTTAAGAATACAAAATCTCCGATTTCAAACTCAATGTCTCATCTTCTATTGTCGCATAACTCTTTTTTGTGACTCTGAGCGATTTTAACCTTTTCCTTATAACTTGAATTTTCGGTAGTTTCTTGTACTTTGTAGTAGGTGCTAACTTACATCACCAACTTCCTCCCAACATATAGGTGTTATGCACTTTTAGCCCATATAAAGCCGTTAGGAGCCGTTTTGAATACTTGAATGATAACTATTATTATAAGTGAACTCAATAAGGAAATATCTTTATCCCATTCACCCTTCAATCCATAACATAGGCAAAAGCGGATCCTCAAGTGTTTGAATTGTTCTTCTATTGACCATCGGTCGGGGATGATATGCAGTACTAAACTTAACTTTGGTGCCCATCGACTCCTACAATCTTCTCAGAATCTAGAGAGAAATCTGGAGTCTCTATGAGATGATTTCCTTTGGAATACCATAAAGTCTTACTATTTCATTGACATATAAATCTACCAAAGTCTGTCAAGCGAATAAGTCATATTAATTGGTAGGAAATCGTAGATTTTGTTAACCTATCAATGATAACTCAAATAGCATCATGCTTCCTAGAGGTTCTAGGTAGTCCGAAACAAAATCCATCGTAATACATTCCCATTTCCATTCGGGGAATATCTAAAGGTTGCAACAACCCTCCGGGTCTTTGGTGTTCTACTTTGATTTGCTGACAAGTCAAACATTTTGAAACATACATTGCAATTTCCTTCTTCATGCCTTCCCACCAATAATGACTTTGGATATCCCTATACATCTTAGTGCTCCCCGGATGCATGGTACTTTGAAGTATGACTCTCCTCTAGGATTTGACTCTTGATATCTGGCTCATTTGGCACACATACCCTTTCCCAAAATCTCAATAGGCCATCCTTTGTCACTTGAAATTTTGGCTTCAATCCTTTTACTTCATTTCTCAAGTAGATTAAGCGTGGATCTCGAATTGTCCTTCCTTAATTTGTTGAATAAGATCAGATTGCACTTGAATGGAGGCCATCAATATCATCAGTCTTGCTCTTTCCTCAAAGCTTTCACATCAAAAATTTTCTTCTAACAACTTCCATTGCTTCCACGACCGGACTAGCCATAAAACTTGTAGATTTCCTACTAAGTGCATCGGCTACAATATTGGGTTTGCCTGGGTGATAATGGATGGCACAATCATAATCCCGGAAGTTCTATCCATCTTTTTTGCCTCATATTTAACTCTTTATGAGTGAAAATATATTTTAAACTCTTGTGATCAGTAAAGATTTCAAACTGTCGACCATACAAATAATGTCTCCAAATCTTTAGAGCAAAAATAATTGCTGCCAATTCCAAGTCATGAGTTGGATAATTCAATTCATAACCTTTAAGTTGCCTAGAAGCATAAGCAATTACTCTCCCTTCCTGCATCAAAACACATCCTAAGCCCTTCCTCGAAGCATCGGTATAAACTACAAACTCATCACTACCACCTGGAATAATGAGAATAGGGGCACTCGTCAATCTTCTTTTTAACTCTTGAAAACTTTGCTCACAATCATCACCCTATACAAATTTCATATTCTTCTTAGTGAGTTTGGTGAGAGGTTGAAGGCGATTCGAGAAAATCCTCCACAAATCTCTGTAATAACCTGCCATACCCAAGAAGCTTCTAACCCATTACATTTGTTGGTACTTCCCATTCAACTTCTGACTTCTATTTTCCTTGGATCAACAGGATATACCTTCCCTGAAATCACATGGCCTAAAAGCAACTTCATTCAACCAAAATTCACATTTCTTTGAACTTTGCATACAACTTCTTTTTCTTAGTATGGACAATACATTTCTCAAATGTTCCTCATGCTCTGATTACTCCTTGAATACACCAATATGTCATCAATAAATATAATTACACAGGATATCCAAAAGCGGTTGAAATATCCTATTCATTAGTTCCATAAAAGCTGAGGGGCGTTTGTCAAACCAAAAGGCATCACCAAAAAATTCATAATGACCATATCGAGTTAGAAAGAATTTTTTTGAAATATCCTCCTCCTTGATCTTCAAAGCGATAGTAACGATCTGGGTCAATCTTAAAGAATACTTGTACACCCTGCAGTTGATCAAACAAATCGTCAATTCTAGGTATGGGATACTTGTTTTTTGATGGTGCCTGATTCAAGCGTCTATAATCAATACAAAGCCTCAATGTTCCATCCTTCTTCTTCACTAATAGTGCAGGAGCACCCCATGGAGATACACTGGGTCGTATGAAACCCTAAGCCTAAGAAAAAGGTTAATTCTCCCATCAAACTCATTTTAAATTTGAGACTCATGGTTTTAGCAAAAGATTCACAAAGAGATTCATTCAGTAGAACCAGAAGATAATATCATCAACATAAATCTGAACAATGAAAATTATTTTTCAAATTTTTTGATAAATAATGTAGTATCGACCTTACCTTTTGTGAAATTATTTTCAATAAAAAAAGTACTTAGTCTATCATACCAAGCCCTTGGGGCTTGTTTTTAAACTCATAGAAAGCTTTTTGGTTAATTTAAATACATGATTAGGGAGGCTATTATTTTCAAATCACGGGAAATTTCAACATAAACTTCTTCAGAAATAAAGCCATTTGGAAAAGCACTTTTTAACATCCATTTGAAATAACTTAAAATTATTATTACTAAGCGTGAGGCAAGGAGCATCCTTATGGTTTCTAATCTATTACAGGAGGCGAAGGTTTCTTAAATGTCGATACCTTCTTCTTGGTTTTAAACCTTTGGCCACTAGTCTAGCCTTGTTTCTCACCACAATACCATATTCATCTTGCTTGTTTCTAAAGACCCATTTTAGTACCAATAACTAAATGGTCATTTGGCCTAGGAACAAGCTTCCACACCTCATTTATCTCAAATTGATTTAACTCATCTTGCATTGCGATAATCCATGAATCATCTTTCATGGCTTCGTCAATACATTTAGGTTCAATTTGGGAGAGAAAAGCGACGTTGGCACAAAAATTTTTAAGAGATGAACGTGTTTGAACCCCCTTAGATGTATCTCCAAGGATTAGCTCCTTAGGATGAGCATCTACATACTTCCAATCCTTAGGTAAGGATATTTCGGAAGTGGATGCATCCAAGTTGCTAGTTGGAGAAGGGGTTTCATTTAATTTCAAAAGAATCAAAATTAACATCATCATCAAAGTCATTTTCTTGATTTCGGAAATCTCATTGAAAACAACATGAATGGATTCTTCTATTATTAAAGTCCTTTTATTGAAAATCTGAAAAGCTTTAGAAACCCGAAGAATAACCAAGAAAAATTCCTTCATCGGATTTAGCATCAAATTTTCCTAAGGCATCTTTCTCATTCAAGATAAAACACTTACACCCAAAAAACTTTAAAATATGAAACATTGGGTTTTATTGTTCCACAACTCATAGGGAGTTTTGGTGGTAAGGGTCTTACTAAAACTCTATTCAAAATGTAGAATGCAGTGTTTACAGCTTCAACCCAAAAATATTTGGGTAGGCTTTGTTCATTCAACATGGTTCTTGCCATTTCTTGTAAATTTCTATTCTTTCTTTCTACATTTTGTTGAGGATTTCTTGGAATAGAAGTTATGGTTGAATCCTTTAGATTCACATAATTCTTGGAAATCACGGTTTTAAATTCACCATTATGATCACTTCAATTGATGAAATCATAAAACCTTTTCATTTTGAACAAGTTTGCAAAACTTGGTGAAATATCTAAAGCATTCATTTTGTGTTTCAAAAAATAAGTCCATGTGTATCTACTATAGTCATCTACAATGGCAGAGGGCGTATTGCTACCTCCTAGGCTTGATGTAGAGATTGGTCGAACAAGTCCATATGGATCAATTGTAGGGCCTTGATGTGCTTATTTGGTTCTTAGATTTGGAACTACTCTTAATATGTTTTCCTAATTGACAAGCACCACACACATTATCTTTGATGAACTTGATGTGAGGAATTCCTCATTACAAGTTCTTTGGATGATATTTGAGTAATTAGTTTCATGTTAGCGTGACCTAATCTTCTGTGCCATAGCCAAACATCCTCATTTAATACCGAAAAACACATTTCATTACATAAATCATTGATGTCAATGGTGTATCGTTATTTTGTTTTAATGCTATCATAGATGTGTTGTTGTGTTTTTTTTAAGGATGCATGCATTAGATTCGAATTTGACAATATATCCTTTATCACATAATTGACTAATGCTCAAGAGATTATGTTTTAAACCATCAACTAGCAAAACATCTTCAATAAAGAAGTTAGATTTGTTACCTATGGTTCTTGCCAATGATTTTACCCTTGTTGTTGTCTCCGAAGGTGACATAGCCTTCGTCTTTGCTAGTGAGCTTAGAGAATTGAGATGGATCTCCGGTCATATGCCTTGAGCATCCACTATCAAGGTACCATCTCTTGCTCCTAGTTTGTGATGGTGTATGTCTCTACAAGAATGGATAAATTTTAGGTACCCATTTACTTTTGGGTGCCTCAAAAGTTGATCTATATTGTTTGTCATATTGCATAGAGTTTATCATGGTTCCTTTAGGAACCCAAATTAATTTGTTCGGTCTAATTTTCTTGAATGGACAATAATGCGTTTTGTGTCCATGCTTGCAACAAAAGTTGCATTTGCTTTGGTGTTGAACATGTAGGATGGGGCCTTTTATGAAGGTGGTTGAATTTTGGTGAGAATTTCACACAAATCCGATTCCACTTCTTTTGGGAACGTGACCCTTGTTTGTAAGGATCATGTTCAAAGACTTGCTACCAACCTCAAATTTCTTCAAGGTGTCCATGAGTAGCAAGTTTTGCTTTTGGATAGTTTCTAGATCATGGCATTTGATACAAGAGCCTAAACTATCATGATATTTAGTCTTTAACTTATCGAAATCACAATTAAGACTATCATGCTCCTTTTTTAGTAATTTGTATTTTCTACTAATAATCTTACATTCATCAAATAAATCATGAAAGGCATTTAATAATTCATCAAATGATAAATCTGCATCAATTAAATTTGTTACCTCCTCTCCGATGGCCATTAAGGCGTAATGAGCAACTTGCTCGGTGTTGGACTCCTCTTCTTCGGATGTGCTCGAATCATCCCATGTTGCTTTGAGCTCCTTCTTCTTTGATGTTCTCTTCTTGGCTTGGGGACAATCACTCTTGTATTGTCCCGGCTCTTTGCACTCATAGCAAATAACTTGGTCCTTTTTGGGTTCAAATTTATTTTTTGTGTCATTTTTAAATTTGTTTCTCTTCATGAATTTTTTGAATTTCCTTGTTAGAAGTGCCAAGTCATCATCACAGTCCTCATCACTTGAGTTTTCTCTCAAGTGGTCATCTAAAGTTCTAAGTGTCATATCCTTCATGTTCTTTGGAAGGATGTCTTCTTGCTCTTCATGAGCCTTGCATGTCATTTCATAAGTCATTAGTGACCCGATTAGTTCTTCAAGAGGGAAGTTGCTTAAGCCTTTAGCCTCTTGAATAGCAGTGACTTTAGGGTCCCAACTCTTATGAAGGGATCTTAGAATCTTATTTACAAGCTCAAAATCCGAAAAACTTTTGCCGAGTCCTTTGAGACCATTGACGACATCCGTGAAAGCGGTGTACATGTCAATAATAGTCAGCTTTCGGTTTCATTAGGAAAAGTTCGAAAGAGTGTATCAAAAGATTGATTTTTGACTCTTTCACTCTACTTGTGCCTTTGTGAGTCACTCTGAGTGTATGCCAAATATCAAATGTGATTTCACAAAGCGAAACACGATTAAACTCATTTTTATCAAGCGCAAATAAAGGCATTCATAGCCTTTGCATTAAAGCGAAAGTCTTCTTCTCCAATTCATTCCATTCGATCATTTGGAAGAAGATTACGAAAAATCATTTTCAACAAGATTCCAAAGTTTAAAATCCATCGAAATAAGGAAGATCCTCATTCGGGTCTTCCAATAGGTTAATAATCCGTTCCATTGAACATGGGTGGACGTGTAATAGAATGTCCCTCTTGGTTTCGGCATATGCCATCTCTCTTGGGTTTTAATCCATTTGAGAGTAAACCGAGCTTTGATACCAATTGTTAGGATCAAGAGCACTAAGGGGTGAATTAGTGCAGCGGAAGACATTCAACGTTAAAAACCCCGTTTATGCGACAAAGCCAATTTTAGTAGAAAAGTTGATTCATAAATTTCTTTAACTTAAGATTAGGCAAAGTAGTTAAAATAAATCTGTTAAAAGGCAGTTTGCAATTGTGATGGAAATCAGAGCGTAAAGCAAACTGAAATCGATGTTAAATTAAATGAAAAGCGATTTCATTAGAAAATTCGATTTGTAAATCACTTTAACTTGTGATTAGGCAAGAAGCCGTTAAAAGCGAATATGTTAAGGCAGTTTGCTGTTGTGATAGAAATCAGAATGTAGCGCCAAACTGAAATACGATGTTAAATGCGAGAAAAGATTCGATCTAAACATGATTGAAAAGTAGTGAGCTTGGAAGCGTGAGGCGTAAAAGCGCGAAGGCAGTAAGCTATGAAGAAGGTTTGCAATAAGGATAATAAGCTCAAAGTAAATGCAAACCAGAGAGCGGTAGTGATTTAAGTGGTTCGGTCAATCTTGACCTACATCCACTTTGGCTTCCTCCACCGATGAGGTTGCTTAGGCGTCTACTAGAGGCCTTCCTTCAATAGGCCCAGGCCAACCACCCTTTATAGATTCCTCCTTTTGACGGGCTTAGGAGACAACCCTTACAAACTTTTCTCTCCTCTCTTGAAAGATCTGAACTTGGAAGAAAAGAGGGAGAAGAAACTTTAGCTTATACAACACTTTTGAGCTCTAAAATCCGAGAAAAGATCAGGATTTTGGTGGTTTTCGTTGCTCTTTCATTCTTTGAAGAGTGGGGTATTTATAGGCCCCAAACCAATTTGAATTCAAGCTCAAAACTGTTAATTCCGGAATTCCTGGTGCGGCGGTTACCTTGCTGTGAAGACTCGGCGAGCCTCTAGGTGGTGCCATAAGCTTGTCGATTTGCGGTTGCACTGCTGGCGGCTTCGGAGATCGAGCTCGAGGCGGTGCCACCGCGACTAGGGCGATTGCACCGCCTGCCGAAAATCAAAAGACCGAGCTCAGCGGTTTGCCTTCTTTGTCGAGGCGATTGCACCTTAATCTTGCTTGGAGGCGGAGCCCTGGCGGTGCCACCGTCATCAGTGATTGCCACCTACATTTGGTGATGCGAATGCGAATGGTTTGATCCATTCGGCCCAATTTGATTCTTTCAAGGGCCCAATCGCCCCTAGATTAAGTTAATGGGATCACCTCCCAATTCTAACTTAATCATCGTGCTAACTACGATAATTCTTTAAGACTCTTACTATAGCTTGCTCCGGTGTGTCAATCGCTTCTTCCAGCGAGCTTCCGGCGAACTTCTGGCGAACATCCGACGGACCTCCGACGATGCTCTTGCGGACTTCCGGCAAACTCTTGGACTTGCGACGATCCTCTTGGCGAGTTCCGACGAGCTTCTTTTGGCAAGCTCCTGGACTTCTCGGATTTGTTCCCGTAGAACCTCCGACGACTGTCCGGACTTCCGTCAAGCTCGAACTCCCAACTTGATCATTGTCGACTCGGGGTAACTCACGCTGCATGTCTTACTTTCATCGTAGTTAATGCTGCACACTTATCTCAACATATGGATTAGATAACAAATGACAATTGATGTCATCATCAAAATACGAGATTCAACAATCTCAGCACCCTAGAACACCTCGGGTGGCACAGGGCTGGATGGGGCTTTCATATAGCAAGCACGGTGCTGCCACTCGCTTCGTTCGCTGTCTGCGCTCGCCGATCGTTCGCTCAACCAAAAATGGCTAATTTTGGCCCCTTTTTGGGCAATTTTGGCATGTTTTTGGGCTGTTCTTGCGTGCCGCGGTGACCGTCGTGAGCAGAGCAAAACGTCAGCCATCTCAGCACCCTGGAACCCCCCGGGTGGCACAGGGCTGGATGGGGATTTCGTATAGTTGGGACGGTGCTGCCTCTCGCTTCGCTCGTCGTCCTCCACTCAGCGCTCACTCACTCAGCCAAAAATGGCCACTTTTAGCCATTTTTTGGGTTGTTCTTGCAAGCCGTGGCGACCGTCATGAAGCGAACAAAAGCGTCAACCATCTTAGCACCACGGAACCCCTCGGGTAGCCACGAGCAGGATGGGGCTTTTCATTATACTAGAATTGATTGCTGCCTCTCCTTAGCTTCGTTGTCCGCCCGCTCGCCGGCTAGCTCGTTCAACAAAAAATGGCCAGTTTTGGCTGGTTTTTTGGAAAGTTTTGGCTTGTTGTTGGGTTGTTCTTATGTCTTGGCGGCCGCCGTGGCGAAGCAAAGCGTCGACCATCTCAGCACCCTTGACCCCCCCGAGTGGCATAGGGTTGGATGGGGCTTTCGTATAGCTGGCACGGTGCTACCTCTCGCTTCGCTCGCCGTCCGCCGCTTGCCACTCGCTCGCTCAGCCAAAAATGGCCAGTTTTAGCCCGTTTTTGGGCAGTTTGGCCTGTTTTTGGGCTGTTCTTGCATGCCGCGGCGACCGTAGTGAGCGGAGCAAAACGTCAGCCATCTCAGCACCTTGGAAACCCTCGGGTACCACAGAGCAAGATGGGGCTTTGGTATAGCAGGGTCGATGCTGCCTCTAGCCGGCTTCGCTGTCCGCTTCGCTCACCGCTTCATTCTTCGACCAAAAATGGCCAGTTTTGGCTTGTTTATGGGTTGTTTTGGCCTGTTTTTCGTCTGGTCTTGTGTGCTGCGGCAACCATCTTGAGCAGAGCAAAACGTCAGCCATCTCAGCATCCTGGAAACCCCCGGGTGGTACAGGGCTGTATGGGGCTTTCGTATAGCAAGGACGGTGCTGCCTCTCGCTTCGCTCACTGTCCGCCACTCATCGCTCGCTCGCTCAACCAAAAATGGCCAGTTTTAGCCCTTTTTTGGGCAGTTTGTCCTTTTTTTGGGCTATTCTTGAATGTTGCAGCGACCGTCGTGAGCGAAGCAAAACGTCAGCCATCTCAGCACCCAAGAACCTCCAGGGTGGCACAGAGCAGGATGGGGCTTTCATATAACTGGGTGTCACAGAACTGTTTGTCCTGTTTCGCTCGTTGTCCGCTACTCGCCACTCATTGGCTCAGCCAAAAATGGCCAGTTTTGACCTGTTTTTCGGTAGTTTTTGCCAATTTTTGGGCTGTTCTTGCGTACCGCGGTGACCGTCGTGAGCGGAGCAAAACATCAGCCATCTTAGCACCCTGAAACCCCCCGGGTGGCACAGGGCTGGATGGGGCTTTCATATAGCAGGGACGGTGGTGCCTCTCTTCTTCTCGAGTCCGCTTTTCGCCACTTTCTTTCGCTCGACCAAAAATGGCTAATTTTGGCCCGTTTTGGCCTGTTTTTGGCCAATTCTTGCGTGCCACGGCGACCGTCATGAGCGGAGCAAAACATCAGCCATCTCAGCACCCTTGACCCCCCCGAGTGGCATAGGGCTGGATGGGGCTTTCGTATAGCTGGCACGGTACTGCCTCTAAACCGCTTCGCCGTCGCCCTTACTTTCGCTTCGCTCAGCCAAAATGGCCGGTTTAGCCCGTTTTGGGCGGTTTGGCCTGTTTTTGGGCTGTTCTTGCATGCCTTGGCGACCGCGTGGGCGAACAAAGCGTTAACCATCTCGATTACCCTGGAAACCCGGGTACCACAAAGCAAGATGGGGCTTTGGTATAGCAAGGTCGATGCTGCCTCTAGCTTCGCTCGCTGTGTGCCGCTCACCGCTCGCTCGCTCAGCCAAAAATGGCCAGTTTTGGCTTGTTTATGGGCTGTTTTGGCCTGCTTTCGTCTAGTCTTGTGTGCTGCGGCGACCATCTTGAGCAGAGCAAAACGTCAGCCATCTCAGCACCCTGGAAACCCCCGGGTGGTACAAGGCTGTATGGGGCTTTCATTATAGCAAGGGCCGGTGCTGCCTCTCGCCGCTCACTGTCGCCGGCTCACCGCTTCGGCTAAGCTCATCCAAAATGGCCAGTTTTAGCCGATTTTTTTTGGGCAGTTTTATCCTGTTTTTGGGCTGTTCTTAAATGTCGCATGGCGACCCGTGCGTGGCGGAGCAAAGCGTCGACCATCTCGGGCCCAAGAACCTCGGGGTGGTACGAGGCGGGATGGGGCTTTTCGTATAGCTGGGTGGCACAGAACTGTTTGTCCTGTTTAAGCTCGTTGTCGCTGCTTTCGCCACTCGTTGGCTCAGCCAAAAATGACTAGTTTTGACCTATTTTTGGGCAGTTTTGCCAATTTTTGGGCTGTTCTTGCGTCTGCCCTGCGGTGGCCGTCGTGAGCAGAGCAAAGCGTTAACCATCTTAGCACCCGAAACCCCCGGTTGTACTGGGGCTGGATGGGGCTTTCATATAGCGGGGACGGTGGTGCCTCTCGCTTCTCTCGCTTGAGTCCGCCACTTTCCGCCTTTCGCTTCCATTTCGACCAAAAATGACTAATTTTGGCCCCGTTTTGGCCTGTTTTGGCCAATTCTTGCGTCTTTGGCGGCGACCGTCGTGAGCAGAGCAAAGCGTCGATCATCTCAGCACCACTGGAACCCACCGGTGGTAAAGGGCTAGATGGAACTTTCGTATAGCGACGCGGTGCTGCCACTTTAAGCCGTTCGGCAATGCACGTAAGCTGTTGATCGATCGCTCAGCCAAAAATGGCCAATTTTGGCCCGATTTTGGGCAGTTTTGGCCTGTTTTTGGGTTGTTCTTGCGTGCCGTGGCGACTATCGTGAGCGGAGCAAAACGTCAGCCATCTTAGCACTGTGGAACCCCCCGGGTGGCACAGGGATGGATGGAGCTTTCGTATAGCAGGGACGGTGCTGCCTCTCACTTCGCTTGATGTCCGCCGCTCGCCACTCGCTCGCTCAGCCAAAAATGGCTAATTTTAGCTCGTTTTTAGGCAGTTTTGGCCAGTTTTTGGGCTGTTCTTGTGTGCCGCGGTGACCGACGTGAGCGGAGCAAAACGTCAGCCATCTCAGCACCCTGAAACCCCCAGGGTGGGACAGGGTTGGATGGGGCTTTTGTATAGCAGGGACGGTGCTGCCTCTCGCTTCGCTCGCTGTCCGCCCCGCTCGCTCGCTCTTCCAAAAATGGCCAATTTTGGCTCGTTTTTGGGCCATTTTGGCGTATTTTTGGGCAGTTCTTGCGTGCTATGGCGACCGTCGTGAGCGGAGTAAAACGTCAGCCATCTCAGCACCCTGGAACCCCCCGGGTGGCACAGGGCTTGAAGGGGCATTCGAATAGCATAACGGTGCTGCCACTCGCTTCGCTCGCTGTCCGTTGCTCATCGCTCGTTCGCTCAGCCAAAAATGGCCAGTTTTGGCCTGGTTTAGGTAGTTTTTGTCGAATTTTGGGTTGTTCTTGCGTGTCGCGGAGACCGTAGTGAGCGGAGCAAAATATCAGCCATCTCAGCACCCTGGAACCCCTCGGGAGCATAGGGCTAGATGGGGCTTTCGTATAGCAGGGAATGGGCTGCCTCTCGCTTCACTCGCTGTCCGCCGCTCGCTCGCTCAGCCAAAAATGGCCAGTTTTGTATAGTTTTCGGGCCGTTTTGGCATGTTTTTGGGCTGTTCTTGCGTGCCGCGATGACCGTCGTGAGCGGAGCAAAACGTCAGCATTCTCAGCACCCTTGAACCCCCTGGGTGGCACAGGGCTAGATGGGTCTTTCGTATAGCAGGGACGGTGCTGTCTCTCGCTTCGCTCACTGTCTGCTACTTGCCGCTCGCTCGCTCAGCCAAAAATGGCTAGTTAGGGCCAGTTTTTGGGTCGTTTTGGCCTGTTTTGGTGCTGTTCTTGCGTGCTGCGGCGACCATCGTGAACGGAGCAAAACGTCAACCATCTCAGCTCCCTGGAACCCCCCGGGTGGCACAGGGCTGGATGGGGCTTTCGTATAGCTGGGACGGTGCTGTCTCTCGCTTCGCTTTCTATCCGCCGCTCACCGTTCGCTCGCTTAGCCAAAAATGGCCAGTTTTAGCCCATTTTTGGGTAGTTTGGCCTGCTTTTAGGCTGTTCTTGCATGCCACGGTGACCGTCGTGAGCGGAGCAAAACAGCAGCCATCTCAGCACCCTGGAACCCCCCAGGTGGTACAAGGCAAGATGGGGCTTTCGTATAGCAAGGTCAGTGATGCTTCTCGCTTCGCTCGCTGTCCGCCGCTCGCCGCTCGTTAGCTCAGCCAATAATGGCCAGTTTTGGCCCGTTTATGGGCTGTTTTGTCCTGTTTTTCGTCTGGTCTTGCGTGTGGCAGCGACCATTATGAGCAGAGCTGGTTTGGCCTGTTCTTGACTGTTGCAGCGACCATCGTGAATGGAGCAAAACGTCAGCCATCTCAGCTCCCTGGAACCCCCTGGGTGGCACAGGGCTTAATGGGGCTTTCGTATAAAAGGGACGGTGCTGCCTCTCGCTTTGCTCGTTGTCCGCCGCTCGCCGCTCATTCGCTCTGCCAAAAATGGCCAGTTTTGCCCCTTTTTGGGCTGTTTTGGCCTATTTTTAGGTTGTTCTTGCATACCGCGGCGACCGTCGTGAACAGAGCAAACCGTCAGCCATCTCAACACCTTGGAACCTCCCGGGTGGCAAAGGGCTGGATGGGGCTTTCGTATAGCAGGGATGGTGCTGCCTCTTGCTTCGCTCGCTCGCTCTGCCAAAACTAGCCTATTTTGGCCCCTTTTTGGGCTGTTCTTGCGTACCGCGGCGACCGTCGTGAATGGTGCAAAATGTCAGCCATCTCAGCACCCTGGAACCTCCCGGGTGGCACAGGCCTAGAAGGGGCTTTCGTATAGCAGGGACAATGCTGCCTCTCGCTTCGCTCGCTATCCGTCGCTTGCCGCTCACTCGCTCAGCCAAAAATGGCCAGTTTTTGCCCATTTTTGGGCAGTTTTGGCCTGTTTTTGGTCTGTTCTTTCGTGCTGCGGTGACCGTAATGAGTGGAGCAAACGTCGATCATCTCGATACCACTGGAACCCCAGTGGTACGGGGACTGGATGGAGCTTTTTTATAGCGGGGGCGGTGCTTCCTCTCGCCGGCTCGTTGTCGTATTTTGGCCTCATTCTCTCGACCAAAAATGGCTAGTTTTGGTTTTATTTTTTGGCGGTGTTATTTTTTTTTTTGGGTTGTTCTTGCGTGCCACGGTATTTGTCATGTGTGGAGCAAAAGCGTCGGGCATCTCAAACACCTGGAACCCCACGGGTGGTACGAGGGCTAGATGGGGCTTTCATTATAGCGAGGGGACGGTGGTGCTGTAAACAGCTCACTATCCTCATTTCTTCGCCGCTCATTGGCTCGCCAAAAATGGCTAGTTTTTTGCTTGTTTTGGGCTATTTTAGCTTTGTATTTGGGCTTTTTCTTGTGTGTCGCGTTGACCGCCAGTGAAGGCGAACAAAGCGTCGACCATATCGGCACCACAGGAACCCCGGGAGGTCTGAGGGCTGGATGGGGCTTTTCGTATATAGCGAGGGGCGGTGCTGCCTTTCACTTTGCTCAGCATGCGCGCTGGCTGCTAGTTCACTCAACCAAAATGGCCAATTTTGGCCCGTTTTTGGCAGTTTAGCTATTTTTGGGCTATTCTTGCGTGCGCGGCGACTATCGTGGCGAACAAAGCGTCGACCATCTCGGCAACTGGGAATCCCTCGGGTGGCATAGGGATAGACGGGGGCTTTAAATTATAGCAGGGATGGTGCTACCTCTCGATTCGCTCGCTGTCCACCGCTCACCGCAGGCTGTCCGCCGGTCGGCGCTCACTCCCTGAGGCAAAAATGGCCTGTTTTGGCTTGTTTTTGGGCTGCTCTTCGTGCCGCGATGACCGTCGTGAGCGGAGCAAAACGTCAACCAACTCAGCACCCTGGAACCACCAGGGTGTACAGAACTTGTTGGGGCTTTTCATTATAGCGGGGATGGTGCTTCCTCTCGCTTAAGCTCACTATTCGCCGCTCATCGCTTGTTGGCTCGACCAAAAATGGCGGTTTTGGCCCCTTTTTCGATAGTTTTGGCCTTTTTTGGGCTGTTCTTGCATGCCAGCGGTGACCGTTGTTGTGGTGGAGCAAAAGCGCCAACCATCTCAGCACCCCTGGAACCCTCCGGGTGGCATAGGAGCTGGATGGGGACTTTTATTATAGCGAGGGGACGGTGCTATCCCTTGCTTCGCTCGCTGTCCTCCACTCGCTGCTCGTTCTTAGATAAAAATGGTTAATTTTTGCCCATTTTTGGACTATTCTTGCGTCCTGCCACGACCGTCGTGAGCGGAGCAAAAGGTCAGCTATCTCAGCACCCTGGAACCCCCCGGGTGGCATAGGACTAGATGGGGCTTTGGTATAGCAGGGGGCGGTGCTGCCTTGCCGCAAAAAGCTCACTGTCCGTATTGCGGCTTATTAAGCTCGACAAAAAATGGCCAGTTTTGGCTCATTTTTGGGCAGTTTTGGCCTGTTTTTGTGCTGTTCTTGCGTGCCGCGGCAACCGTCGTGAGCGGAACAAAACGTCCGCCATCTCAGCAACCTAGAACCCCCCGGGTGGCACAGGCCTCGAGGACCCAAGTCGTGGTGTGAGTCGATGCCACAGACCGCGACCCCAGGTCAGGTGGGGCTACCTGCTGAGTTAATGCATATAAATAAACAGAGGAGAAGAAACTTACGAGGATTCCCTTAGTAACGGCGAGCTTGAGAATCGGGATCAGCCCAGCTTGAGAATCGGGCGGCTGTGTCGCCTGAATTGTAGTCTGGAGAAGCATCCTTAGCGACGGACCGAGCCCAAGTCCCCAGGAAAGGGGCGCCGGGGAGGGTGATTGCCCTGTCCGGCTTGGACCCTGTCGCACCACGAGGCACTGTCGATGAGTCGGGTTGTTTGGGAATGCAGCCCTAATCAAGCGGTAAATTCCATCCAAGGCTAAATATGGGCGAGAGACCGATGGCGAACAAATACCTGAGGAAAGATGAAAAGGACTTTGAAAAAAGAGTCAAAGAGTGCTTGAAATTGCTAGGAGGGAAGCGGATGGGGGCGGCGGAGAAAGCACCGGTCAGATCTTGAGCGGTGGTTAGCTGGTCCCCTGTCGGCTTTCGAGTCTGCGGATCAATGCGGGCTGCATCGACGGCCAATGCCCGGACGGATCGTTCGTTCGAGGGGATACCGTCGATGCGATCGAGGACATGACGCGCGCCATCAGCGTGCCCCGCGGGGTACATGCGCAACCTAGGCATCGACCAGTGGGCTTCCCATCCAACCCGTCTTGAAACACAGACCAAGGAGTCTAACATGCGTGTGAGTCGTCGGGTGCGAAAGCCCGGAAGGCACAAGGAAGCTAACGGGCGGGAACCCTCTCGAGGGGTTGCACCGCCGGTCGACCCCGATCTTCTGTGAAGGGTTCGAGATGGAGCATACATGTCGGGACCCAAAAGATGGTGACTATGCTTGAGTGAGGCGAAGCTAGAGGAAACTCTGGTGGAGGCCCGAAGTGATCTTGGCGATGCAAATCGTTAAATCGACTTGGGTATAAAGGCGAAAAGACTAATCGAACCATCTAGTAGCTGGTTCCCTCGAGTTTCCCTCGGATAATTTTGGAGCCCCGTGCGAAGTTCTATCGGGTAAAGCCAATGATTAGAGGCATCGGGCATAGCGCCCTCGACCTATTCTCAAACTTTAAATAGGTATGGGCTGCGGCTGCTTCATTGACCAGCGTGAATCGAAACTCAAGTGGGCCATTTTTGGTAAGTAGAAGCTGGCGATGTAGGATGAGCAGGAGCGGGTTCGGTGCCCAACTACCGTTAACCGGACACCACAAAGGGTGTTTGTCGATTAAGATTGCAAGACGGTGGTCATGGAAGTCGAAATCCACTAAAGAGTGTGTAACAACTCACCCTCTTGAATCAACTAGCCCGAAAATGGATGGCTGAAGCCTTGACCCCACCGACCATCGGGTGGCGTAAACCTCGATGAGTAGGAGGCGCGGTGGTAAATCCAAAACTCGGGCTTGGCGGTCATAAAACCAGCCTTGAGCGGAGCGATCGTCGGTGCGAGATCTTGGTGGTAGTAGCAAATATTCAAATGAGAATTTTGAAGGCCGAAGAGGGGAAAGGTTCCATGTGAACGACACTTGCACATGGGTTAGCCGATCCTAAGGGACGGGGGAAGCTCGTCCGAGAGCGTGTCTCCGTGCGAGCTCCGAAAGGGAATCGGGTTAAAATTCCCGAGCCGGGACGTGGTGGCAGATGGCAACGGTAGGAAGTCTAGAGATGCCGGCAAGGGCCCTGGGAAGAGTTATCTTTTCTACTTAACAACTCGCCCACCCTGGAGAAAGCGGCTCTGGGAGGTAGGGTCCAGCGGTGGAAAGTGTCGCCGCGTCGTAGCGGTGTCAGGTCGCGCCCGTGACCATTGAAAATCCGAAACCGAGTGTTGCTCGCGCCCGGTCATTACTCATAACCGCATCGGGTCTCAAAGGTGAACAGCCCTGCGGCCCATGGAACAATGTAGGCAAAGGGAAGTCGGAAAAGCGAATCTGTAACCGGAAAAGGATTGGCTCTTAGGGCTGGGCACGGGGTCCCGGCCCCGAACACTGTCGATTTGTTGGCGGACTGCTCGAGCTACTCTCTGGCGAAGAGTCGGTCGTCGATGTGTCGGCCGGGGGCGGACTGGGAACAACCCCTCGGGGGGCCTTCCACAGGCGTCGAACAATGCAGACTTCAGAAGCTGAAATGCGGACAAGGGGAATCCAACTGTTTAATTAAAACAAAGCATTGCGATGGTCCCCGCGGATGCTCACATAAATGTGATTTCTGCCCGGTCTCACGAATGTCAAAGTGAAGAAATTCAACCAAAGCGGGTAAATGGCGGGAGTAACTATGACTCTCTTAAGGTAGCCAAATGCCTCGTCATCTAATTAGTGATGTGCATGAATGGATTAATCAGATTCCCACTATCCCTGTCTACTATCCAGCGAAACCATAGCCAAAGGAACGGGCTTGGCAGAATCAGCGGGGAAAGAAGACCCTATTGAGCTTGACTCTAGTCCAACTTTGTGAAATGACTTGAGAGGTGTAGGATAAGTGGGAGCCGGTTCGCCGGCGGAAGTGAAATGCCACTACTTTTAACATTATTTTACTTATTCCATGAAGTTGAATGAGGATGACCCCTCCTTTTGGACCCAAGGCCGCCCTAGCGGGCCAATCCGGCGGAAGACATTATCGGTGGGGAGTTTGGCTAGGGTAGCACATCTGTTAAAGATAGCGTAGGTTTCACGAGAACAGAAATCACGTGTGGAAGAAAAAAAGGGTAAAAGCTTCGTTTGATTCTGATTTCCGATGCGAATCTGAACCGTGGCGTGGCCTATCGATCCTTTTATGTTGAATCCGGATTTTGATGATGGCGTCAATTGTCATTTGTTATCTAATCCATATGTTGAGATAAGTGTGTAGGATTAACTTCGATGAAAGTAAGATATGCAGCAGGGAGTTTGTAGAAGTCAAGACTATGATCACGTTAGGAGTTCGAGAGCTTGACGAAAGTCCGGACGGTCATCGAAGGTTCTCTGAGGAACAAATCGAGAAGTCCAGGTGCTTACCAAAAAAAAGCTCGTCGGAACTTCGCCAAGTGGATCGTCGCATGTCGAGTTTTTGCGGAAGTCCGAGGGGAACATTCTGCGAAATGCGTGGGATGTTGGCCGGAAGACCTAGGAAGCTCTCACGGAAGAAGCGATTGATGCACGAGCAAGCTGTAGTAAAGTTTTAAGAATTGTCATAGTTAGCACGATGATTAAGTTAGAAATGAGAGGTGATCCCATTAAATTAATCTAGGGGAAATTGGGCCTTAAAAAGAACCAAATTGGGCGAATGGATCAACCCATTCGGACCGGATCTCTTGCCGAGAGGTGGCACCGCTTGGGTGTGGTGGCGCCTAATGCTCAATCTCAGAGTTACGGCTAGGCGGTTGCAGCCTTCGGCCGATGGTGCAACCGCTTGAGCTTAGTCTCCGAGCTTTGGCTGGGCGGTGCAATCGCCCCAGTCAGGCGGTGGCACCTCCTGAGCTTGGTCTCCGAGCTCTGCTAGGCGGTGCAATCGCCCCTAACAAGCGGTGGCATCGCCCAAAGGCTCAGTCTTCGAGCTCTGTCAGGCGGTGCAACCGCCAAACCCTGGAATTCCGGGAGATGACAGTTTTGAGCTCCAAATTCAAACTGGTTTGGGGCCTATAAATACCCCACTCTTTCAGCATTGAAAGAGCACCGAAAAACCACGAAAATCCTGATCTTACTCTGTGTTTTAGAGCTCAAAAGTGTTGTATAAGCTAAAGGTTCTTCTCCCTCTTTTTTTCCAAGTTCAGATCTTTCAAGAGAGGAGAGAAAAGTTTGTAAGGGTTTTCTTCTAAGCCCGTCAAAAGGAGTGAATCTGTAAAAGGGTGGTTGGCCTTCGCCTATTGAAGGAAGGCCTCTAGTGGATGTCGGTGACCTCATCGGTGGAGGAAGCTAGAAGTGGATGTAGGTCAAGATTGACCAAACCACTCTAAATTGTGCTGCTCTCTGGTTTGCATTTACTTTGAGCTTATTATCCTTACTGCAAACCTCCTTCATAGCTTACTGCCTTCTGCGCTTTTATGATTATGTTTCCAAGCTCAGTATTTTTCGAATCAGTGTTTAGATGTAAATCGCTTTTCTCGTACGAACATCGTATTTCAATTTGCGCTTACATTCTGATTTCCATCACAACTGCAAACTGCCTTAACATATTCGTTTTAATTGCTTCTTGCCTAATCATAAGTTAAAGTGATTTACGAATTGGCTTTTCTACTGAAATCGCTTTTACCATACGAACATCGTATTTCAGTTTGCGCTTACATTCTGATTTCCATCGTAATTGCAATCAGCCTTTATAGATTTGTTTTAACTGCTTCTTACCTGATCTCAAGTTAAAGTAATTTATGAATCGACTTTTCTACTGAAATCGCCTTTGTCGTGCAAATGCAGTTTTAAACATGAAAGTTTTCCCTGCACTAATTCACCCCCCCCCCCTCTTAGTGCTCTTGATCCTAACAATTGGTATTAGAGCGGGGTTCACTCTCAAATGGATTAAAACCCAAGAGAGATGACATATGCCGGAAACCTAGAGGGTCATTCTATTACACGTCCACTCATGTTCAATGGGACGGACTACACCTATTGGAAGACCCGAATGAGGATCTTCTGTTAGAACCCTTGCAGATTCTAAACTTGGGGTTGATCTCTTTAGGGGATCGGCCTCCTTGGAACTCTATAGGGGTTCCTCCCTCCAAGTTGCTGCTCAAAGGCTGCAGAAAAGATTCATCTATTGCTTGTGAAAAGAGGAGGAATACATGGCTATTTATAGGGTTTCTAAACCCTAACTCCTAATAGGACTCCTACTCAAGACTCCTTCTTCTAACTAACTCCTATTAGACTTCTAATCAAGACTCCTATTTCTTTACAACTCCTAATTTATCTCTAAGAAACAATATCCTAACCCTAGCCGGCCTCTTCACCTCTTTAATAGGGGTCGGCTTAGGTAGGTTTTACATGAATGTCCCTCTCAATTAGGACTCTCCTAGCTAGAGTCCTAACAAACCCGCCCTCTTCAAATCAGCCTTGTCCTCGAGGCTAATGATTCATGAATTTTGGGAATTTGATCTTCAAGTCATCATAGTTCTCCCAAGTGGCATCTTCTGTTGGTAGGTTCATCCACTGTATTAGTACTGTAGTAGTGGGTCGTCGTCGTCGAGTTACGATCCGTCGATCAATAATGACATTTGGCTGGGTCTGGAGTTCTCCTTGGATAGTCATATTTGGTGGGTGGCTTTGGGCTGTCTCCAAGTACCTATTTACAAATTTTGTCTTGCCGTTGATTTGCGGGTGATATGCCGTACTCCTTTTCAATTTAGTACCCTATATATAGAATAACTTTGTCCAAAATCTGCTCGTGAAGATGCAAGTAGAATTTATCATAAGCACAATGCGTCCCTTATAGTGTAATTCTTTTGAGTCCCAATTGTAATCAGCCACGGAGCTTGGTGCTTCCTGCAATTTTTTTATAATCTTACTTGTCTCTGAATCTTCCTGCCATTCCATCTTAATATCCTCAAGGAAGTCACTGGTGGGAAGTGAAATATTTGAAACTTGACTTGCTTTCGGGTAGATTGCTGGCGCATCTGCAAGAATATTCTCTTTCCCCTTTTTTGTAAGTTATTTCATAATCAAATCAAAAGTTTTGTTACCCATTTTTTGCTGCTCAAGGGATGATATCTTTCGCTCCAAAAAAGTACTTGAGGCTTTTATGGTCGATTTTAATTTGAAATCGTCGACCATTCAAGTAGGGTCTCCACCTCGTTTCTTTTTGGCGCTAATGTAAGCATCTCCTTATCATATATTGACTTATTTTGATGGGAGGAGATAGTGTCTTGCTAGTGTATGTGAGTGGTCGACCATCTTGCATGAGAACGGCTCCAATTCTTACTCCGGATCGTCGACCCTCAATGATGAAGGGTCTATTGAATTACGGTGGCGCAAACCGGCGTCGTTGTCATGGCTGCCTTAAGTTTGTCGAAGGTAGCAGAGGCTTTGTCCGACCATTGGAAAGCATCTTTTTTCAGTAAAAAGTGAGTGGTGCACTGATCTTCCCATAGTCCTTAACAAATTTTTTTGGTAGTAGCCCGTTAGTCCAAGGAACCCCGTAGTAATTTCCGTTTGTAGGTTTTGACCCGACCTTGCATTGCCTCAATTTTTGCTGGGTCTATTGCCACTCCTTTTTCTGATATTATATGACCAAGGTACTCTACTTTTTTTTGCTAGAGAAAGCTGCACTTTGGTTGCTTTACAAAAAGTATTCTCTCGAAGGATCGTTAGAACAATCCGTAAAATGTCGAATTTGGTGGTAAGCGGATTGGGAGGTCCAACCGTGAAGACTCGAGCTCCTTTTAATTCATCAAAGTTCATCCACCACTGGTATTGGGTACTTGTCCTTGATGGTGATGCCATTTAAAGCTCGGTAATCAATGCATATTTGCCATGTTCCATCCTTCTTGCATTACAAGTAGCACCGGTGAAGAGTAGAGGTTGCAACTTGGCGAATAACTCCTGTTTTGAGCATCTCTTTTACAATCCTTTCTGTTTCATCCTTCTGGAGATGTAGATATTGATATGGCCGAGTATTTGCTGGAGGTTTGTCTGAAAGAATCGTTATATAATGATCATCCGACGGGTAAGAGGTAGGTTGTAAGGTTAAGTCAAATATATCTGAAAATTCAGCAAGCAAAGGAAGTAGGTTTGGATCTTCAAATTCTATTGGCTCTCCCTTAATTTGCTGCTCAAGTTGTACCAAAAATCTGCGGCATGCTTTATGCAAAATCTTCTCCATTTGTTGTGTGCAAATCATCGATTCGTAAGCCCCCATGTTTTCGTTCAGAATCACTGTTTCTCCTTACTGTAAAATTTCATAATTAGTTGCATAAAATTCCAAAAATATCACCTAATGTTGTCAACCATTTAATTATGAGGATGGCCTCATGATCATCAAGCGGGAGAAGGAAGAAATCTGCAATTATCTCTTAGTTCTGCAGCAATAGTTTCTCTTGCGGGCGCCTACGATCATACTTCAAAATCCGTCCGTCGGTGACCTTAACGTCAAACCTGCTGCAATTCTCAATAGGTAAAAGCCATATGGACAGCAACCTTACTGTTTAGAAAGTTAATAGTACTGCCCATGTCGATGAGAACAGTGATGGGTTGTTGTTTGAGAAGGCCTCCAACTTTCATCGTTTGCGGGTTTGAGTAGTCGGCTAGTGCATGTACCGTAACTTCGATCGATTGTGGCTCTTCTTCTGCATCTCCTTCTTCATGTTCAAGGCTCTCTTCTGAATGTTCAATGACTTCTTCTTCTATTGGTTCAATCATAAGAAGTCTCCCTTTACTACAGCGATGCTCACGGCTCCACGGCTCGTCACAATGCCAACATAACCCCTTCGCATATCGCTCCCGAAGCTCTTCTCCTGTTAACCTCTTTGGTGTAGGGACTTGGTCAACAATAGGAGGGGCTGAGGGCTTCAATATTACTGGTTGAGGAGCAACCCTAGTCCTCCGAGCTTCATGGTTCAATTGCTCCTCTTGATGTCGTGCGAAAGAGATGGCTGCCATAAGCGTATACGGTTGTCGCGCTTTAACTTCTCCTCGGATCTCCGGCTTCAAGCCCTCAATGAAGGTCCTCAATAGCTGATTTTGAGACCAATCATGAGTTTGATTAGATAACCTTTCAAACCTGGTTTGGTACTCCTGAATGGTGGAGGTTTGTCGGATCTTTGCTAGTTGTCCGTCAATATTCTCGTAATTGGTTGGTTTGAAGCAGATTAGCAGTTCTTCTTTGAATTGTCGCCATGAAAGGACTCCATAAGTATGTTCAAACCAATCAAACCACTGTATAGCATCCCCTTCAAGATATATAGCTGTAATTTTCACCATAGATGCATCTGCGATTTTGTGGTACCGAAAATATCACTCCGCGTGCGAGATCCAACCAATCGGGTCTCCTTCTTCCCATCTAGGGAAGTCCACTCTCATGCATGGATAGTTGAGGTTGATCATAGAGCTTCCCCTCTCTTGGAAGTCATATCTTTGGGCCTGGTACGATTGGGCAAAGCTCTCTCCTTGATGTGATTTCTTCGGGCTTAGTGGTCGGCCCAATCTGAGTTCGGTAAAGAGCATCTGAATCTTATCCTCCATTCGCGCCTCGAAGGCTTCGAATTTAGCATTGAATACCTCCTCAGATGTCATAGTATATGCCGTCTAATCTGTGATATCAAGATCTCTCTTTTGTTGTTGGGTTAAAGGCATGTATTGGTTGAGAGAGGTGATGGTCGAAAGGGTTGGTAGATTGGTGGATGTAGGCTACGGTTTAGGCTTGTTTTGTGGCTATTTTGGGTGCAGGTTGAGGGTGTGGTTTGGTAGAGTTTTAGGACTGTAGATAAAAGTTTTGGATCTGTGATAATGGTAGCAAAGGTTTGATAGAAATCAATGAAATTTGCAGCAAGTATGTGCTGTCTTGTAAGAGTAGAATTGTCGTCGAAGAAACAACAGTTTCTCGACGTAATTCCCACCAAAAACGTGAGAGAATTGAGGAGGGAATTGATAGCAAAATCACAATTTATATGACAGCAAGGATATCTAACTTAATCAAGAAAATTTCGGCAGTATAACAGCAAGGAAATTGGTGCAAGTTGCGATTGCAGAATTCTCGTCGAGAAATTCCAGCAGGTTACGACGAAAATTTGCAGCAACACAAAATCGTTTTTAGAGATGAATTTCTTTATAGATCAATCTTAGATAGAAGCCAAGATGATCTATGAAGTGTATAAGAAATTTCATTCAAAAAAGATTACAAATAGATGGGTTAAACCAACAATATGCGGCTGAAATTTTCTGCAGCACAGATTTTTAAGTATAGCAGATTAGACATAAAAGATCAGTAGTTTATATTGAGAATTTTTTTGATGAAACCAAAGGGAATCTGCTATTAGGAAATGTCAAAGATGTCATAAAAATTTCATAGAGATTTGGATAGAAAAAACACAGTAGCAAGATCAAACAGACGGTGCTATACGGTTGGAATTCTGCAATGTATCTTTCGTCGTAGAGATGAAAACTTTATGACGAAAAGTATATGCAGCAATATAGGAATATTTTTTTTTTGGGATTTTCAAATAAGGATAACTAAATTGCAGCAGCAGTAAGGTAGAAAACTAGAACCTGTTGCAATTCACGGGGAGATCAAAGGATGATCCTTGGTGGTGGAGATGACAGTGGAATTTGACAACGATCTCTTAAGCAATTGTGGGAATTGCTTTGGGCGGTTGTGGAGGGTTGATGGATGGCTATGGAAGGGCAGTGAGACGCCAAGAACGCTGCTCTGATACCAGGTGTTAGAACCCTTACAGATTCTAAACTTGGGGTTGATCTCTTTAGGGGATCGGCCTCCTTGGAACTCTATAGGGGTTCCTCCCTCCAAGTTGCTGCTCAAAGGCTGCAGAAAAGATTCATCTATTGCTTATGAATAGAGGAGGAATACATGGCTAGTTATAGGGTTTCTAAACCCTAACTCCTAATAGGACTCCTACTCAAGACTCCTTCTTCTAACCAACTCCTATTAGACTTCTAATCAAGACTCCTATTTCTTTACAACTCCTAATTTATCTCTAAGAAACAATCTCCTAACCCTAGCCGGCCTCTTCACCTCTTTAAAAGGGGTCGGCTTAGGTAGGTTTTACATGAATGTCCCTCTCAATTAGGACTCTCTTAGCTAGAGTCCTAACATCTTCCTTTTTTCAATGGATTTTGAACTTTGGAATCTTGTCGAAAATAGTTTTTCGAAATCTTCTCTTCCAATGATCGATTGGAATGAATTGGAGAAGAAGACTTTCGCTCTTAATGCAAAGGCTACGAATGCCTTATTTTGTGCGCTTGATAAAAATGAGTTTAATCGTGTTTCGGTTTGTGAAACTGCATTTGATATTTGGCATACACTCAGAAGTGACTCATGAAGGCACAAGTAGAGTAAAAGAGTCAAAAATCAATCTTTTGATACACTCTTTCGAACTTTTTCGAATGAAACTGAGCAAGACTATTGGCGACATGTACACCCGTTTCACGGATGTCGTCAATGGTCTAAAAGGACTCAGCAAAAGTTTTTTAGATTTTGAGCTCGTAAATAAGATTCTAAGATCCCTTCCTAAGAGTTGGGACCCTAAAGTCACTGTTATTCAATAGGCTAAAGATTTAAGCAACTTTCCTCTTGAAGAACTAATCGGGTCATTAATGACCTATGAAATGACATGCAAGGCTCATGAAGAGCAAGAAGACATCCTTCCAAAGAACAGGAAGGATATGGCACTTAGAACTTTAGATGACCACTTGATAGAAATCTCAAGTGATGAGGACTGTGACGATGACTTGGCACTTCTAACAAGGAAATTCAAAAAATTCATTAAGCGAAACAAGTTTAAAAATGACATAAAAAATAAACTTGAAATCAAAAGGGACCAAGTTATTTGCTATGAGTGCAAAAAGTCGAGACACTACAAGAGTGATTGTCCCCAAGCCAAGAAGAGAACATCAAAGAAGAAGGCGCTCAAAGCAACATGGGATGATTCGAGCGCGTCCGAAGAAGAGGAGTCCAACACCGAGCTAGTTGCTCATTACGCCTTAATGGCCATCGGAGAGGAGGTAACAAATTTAATTGATGCAGATTTATCATTTGATGAGTTATTAAATGCCTTCCATGATTTATTTGATGAATGCAAGATTATTAGTAGAAAATATAAATTGCTAAAAAAGGAGCATGATAGTCTTAATTGTGATTTCGATAAGTTAAAAACTGAATATCATGATAGTTTAGGCTCTTGTATTAAATGCCATGATCTAGAAACTATCCAAAAGCAAAACTTGCTACTCATGGACACCTTGAAGAAATTTGTGGTTGGTAGCAAGTCTTTGAACATGATCCTTACAAACAAGGGTCACGTTCCCAAAAGAAGTGGAATCGGATTTGTGAGAAATTTTGACCAAAATCCAACCACCTTCATAAAAGGCCCCATCCTACATGTTCGACACCAAAGCAAATGCAAATTTTGGTGCAAGCATGGACACAAAATGCATTATTGTCCATTCATGAAAATTAGTCCGAACAAATTAATTTGGGTTCCTAAAGGAACCATGATAAACTCTTTGCAACATGACAAACAATATAGATCAACTTTTGAGGCACCCAAAAGTAAATGGGTGCCTAAAAATTATCCTTTCTTGTAGAGACATATACCATCACAAGCTAGGAGCAAGAGATGGTACCTTGATAGTGGATACTCAAGGCATATGACCGGAGATCCATCTCAATTCTCTAAGCTCACTAGTATAGACGAAGGCTATGTCACCTTTGGAGACAACAACAAGGGTAAAATCATTGGCAAAGGAACCATAGATAACAAATCCAACTTCTTTATTGAAGATGTTTTGTTAGTTGAGGGTTTAAAATATAATCTCTTGAGCATTAGTCAATTATGTGATAAAGGATATATTGTCAAATTCGAATCTAATGCATGCATCCTTAAAAAATCACACAAAAACACATCGATGATAGCATTAAAACAAAATAACGTATACACCATTGACATCAATGATCTGTGTAGTGAAATATATTTTTCGGTTTTGAATGAGGATGCTTGGCTATGGCATAGAAGATTAGGTCATGCTAGCATGAAACTAATCACTCAAATATCATCCAAAGAACTTGTACGAGGAATTCCTCACATCAAGTTCATCAAAGATAATGTGTGTGATGCTTGTCAAATAGGAAAACAAATTAAGAGTAGTTTCAAATCTAAGAATCAAATAAGCACATCAAGGCCTTTACAATTGATCTATATGGACTTGTTCGGACCAATCTCTACATCAAGCCTAGGAGGTAGCAAATACACCCTCGTCATTGTAGATGACTATAGTAGATACACATGGACTTATTTTTTGAAACACAAAAATGAATGCTTTAGATATTTCACCAAGTTTTGCAAACTTGTTCAAAATGAAAAAGGTTTTATGATTTCATCAATTCGAAGTGTTCACTGTGGTGAATTTCAAAACTGTGATTTTCAAGAATTCTATGAATCTAATGGATTCAACTACAACTTCTCTACTCCAAGAAATCCTCAACAAAATGGAGTAGTAAAAAGAAAGAATAGAAATTTACAAGAAATAGCAAGAACCATGTTGAATGAACAAAGCCTACCCAAATATTTTTGGGCCGAAGCTGTAAACACTACATGCTATATTTTAAATAGAGTTTTAGTAAGACCCTTACTCACCAAAACTCCCTATGAGTTGTGGAACAATAAAAAACCCAATGTTTCATATTTTAAAGATTTTGGGTGTAAGTGTTTTATCTTGAATGAGTAAGATGCCTTAGGAAAATTTGATGCTAAATGTGATGAAGGAATTTTTCTTGGTTATTCTTTGGTTTCTAAAGCTTTTCGTATCTTCAATAAAAGAACTTTAATAATAGAAGAATCAATTGATGTTGTTTTCAATGAGATTTCTGAAATAAAAAAAAATGACTTTGATGATGATGTTAATTTCTAATCTTTGAATTTAAATGAAACTCCTTCTCCATCTAGCAACTTGGATGCATCCACTTCCGAAACTTCCTTACCTAAGGACTGGAAGTATGTAGATGATCATCCTAAGGAGCTAATCCTAGGAGACACATCTAAGAGGGTTCAAACACGTTCATCTCTTAAAAATTCTTATGTCAACGCCGCTTTTTTCTCCCAAATTGAACCTAAATGTATTGACGAAGCCATGAAAGATGATTCATGGATTATCGCAATGCAAGATGAGTTAAATCAATTTGAGAGAAATGAGGTGTGGAAGCTTGTTCCTAGGCCAAATGACCATTTAGTTATTGGTACTAAATGGGTCTTTAGAAACAAGCAAGATGAATATAGTCTCGTGATGAGAAACAAGACTAGACTAGTGGCCAAAGGTTTCAACCAAGAAGAAGGTATCGATTACGAAGAAACCTTCGCTCCTGTGGCTAGATTAGAAGCCATAAGGATGCTCCTTACCTATGCTAGTAATAATAATTTTAAGTTATTTCAAATGGATGTTAAAAGCGCTTTTCTAAATGGCTTTATTTCTGAAGAAGTTTATGTTGAACAGCCTCTCGGATTTGAAAATAATAGCCTCCCTAATCATGTATTTAAATTAACCAAAGCTCTTTATGGTTTAAAACAAGCCCCAAGGGCTTGGTATGACAGACTAAGTACTTTTCTTATTGAAAATAATTTCACAAAAGGCAAGGTTGATACTACATTATTTATCAAAAAATTTAAAAATAACTTTTTCATTTTTCAGATTTATGTTGATGACATTATATTCGGTTCTACAAATAAATCTCTTTGTAAATCAATTGCTAAAACCATGAGTCTCGAATTTGAAATGAGTTTGATGGGAGAATTAACCTTTTTCTTAGGCTTACAAATTAAGCAACTAAGCAATGGCATCTTTATTAGTTAAACTAAATATGCCTTAGATCTGCTAAATAGATTCAATATGAATAACTTGTTAGGATCAAGAGCACTAAGAGGGGGGGGGGTGAATTAGTGCAGCCGAAAACTTTCTGCGTTTTAAAACTGAGTTCGTACGACAAAGCCGATTTCAGCCGAAACTTCGATTCATAAATCACTTTAACTTGTGATTAGGAAAGAGACATTTAAAAACGAATCTGATAAGGCAGTTTGCTATTGTGATAGAAATCAGAATGTAAGTGCAAACTGAAATACGATTTTGTACGAGAAAATCGATTTACGTCTAAACACGATTCGGAAAGTATTGAGCTTGAAAATGCAAACATAAAAGCGCAAAAGATAGTAAGCTATGAAGAAGGTTTGCAGTAAGGATAATAAGCTCAAAGTAAATGCAAAACAGAGAGTAGTGTGATTTAGAGTGGTTTGCGAGAAAATCGATTTACGTCTAAACACGATTCGGAAAGTATTGAGCTTGAAAACGTAGACGTAAAAGCACAGAACACAGTAGTCTATGAAGGAGGTTTGCAGTAAAGATAATGAGCTCAAAGTAAATGCAAACCAGAGAGCAGCGCGATTTAGAGTGATTTGGTCAATCTTGACCTACATCCACTTCTGGCTTCCTCCACCGATGAGGTTGCCGATGTCCACTAGAGGCCTTCCTTCAATAGGCGAAGGCCAACCACCTTTTTACAGATTCACTCCTTTTGACGGGCATAGGAGACAACCCTTACAAACTTTTCTCTCCTCTCTTGAACGATCTGAACTTGGAAGAAGAGAAGGAGACGAACTTTTAACTCATACAACACTTTTGAGCTATAAAAATCACAGAGTAAGATTAGGATTTCGGTGGTTTTCGTTGCCCTTTCATTGCTGAAAGAGTGGGGTTTATATAGGCCCTAAACCAGTTTGAAATTGGAGCTCAAAACTGTCAATTCCCGAAATTCGAGGTCCGGCGGCACCACTTTGTGAAGCGATGCACCGCTTTGAGCTTCGGGCTCGAGCTCCCTGGCGGTGCCACCGCTTGTCGGCGGGTTGCACCGCTTTGGCGAGCTTCGGAGACCGAGCTCGGGCGGTCCACCGCAGCGACTAGGGCGGTTGCACCGCTTTGGCCAAAGCTTCGGAGACCGAGCTCAAACGGTTCCACCCTTTCTGGGGGAAGTCGGTTGCCGCCGGCCGTAGAACTTCGGAGGCCGAGCCACGGCGGTGCCACCGCCGACCCAGGCGGTGCCACCTCTGGCCAAGTCATCTGGGTCCGAATGGACTGATCCATTCGGCCCCAATTGGGTCTTTCAAGGGCCCAATTGCCCCAAGATTAAGTTAGTGGGATCACCACCCATTTCTAACTTAATCAATGTGCTAACTACGACAATTCAAAGGACAGCTTGCTCCGGTGCGTCAATCGCTTCTTCCAGTGAGCTTCCGGTGAACTTCCGTCGATCATCCGATGAACCCTCGGTGATGCTCCTACGGACTTCCGGCAAACTCCTGGACTTGCGATGATCCACTTGGCGAGTACTGACATGCTTCTTTTGGCAAGCTCCTGGACTTCTCGGATATGTTCCTGCAGAACCTCCGACGACCGTCCGCACTTCCGTCGAGCTATCGAACTCCCAACGTGATCATGGTCCTGACTCCGGCTCAACTCCTACTGCATGTCTTACTTCCATCGTAGTTAATCCTGCATACTTAAACAAAACTTCGATCGAGACAATTAATCCTAAGCAATTAACTAAGTTGTCCGGCATGTCATTGGCCCCTCGACGCTTCGTCCGATTCTTCAGCGTATCGTCCTCTCCTGCGGCCTATTGCCCAATCGGCCAATTGACTCTGCAACTTCGATATCCTTGGCGCAATACCCGCTCTTCTTGGCCCGATGCCCAAGTCCACGGCTCGAAGCCTTCTGTCGATACGTCGACCGATCCATCGGCCCGATGTCCAATCTTCTGACATGTTTCTCCGGCACAACATGATTTTTCCTGCTTTAATTGTCTCATCCTAATCGAAGCATCCTGCGTCACTCAAAACGCAGATTAAAACATAAACACAATTATCAATTGGTTTCATCATCAAAATACGAGATTCAACAATCTCCCCCTTTTTGATGATGACAACCAATTGATGACGGAGTTAAACTTAACTCCCGGAGTTTAAACAAACTCCCCCTATCAATATGCCATATTGATAGAATCATGAATTCAAAGTGAATTCAAGTCATTGCAATATTCATCATGAATACTTGCAACACATCATCATGAACATATGTATAAACTTATGCATAACATGTCATGTCATCAACATACTTTCATCAACATACTTCTCCCCCTTTGTCATCAACAAAAAGGAAAAGTACCACAATCAAGTGTTTGGAATATAAGTTCAACTCATTGCATGAAAAACATAATATCAAGTTTTATCATCATGCAGTTTTGAAGCCAGAAAATTTAGCAAGTATTACATCATGCTTAGAACATTTAAGCTATCAAGTTTCAGATATGCAAGTTTTACAGCATACAAGATAGCACTTTTGGTAGTGTTCAAGATAGTAAGTTCTACATCATGCAAGCTAGCAATATTATAACATTTTAGAACATGCAAGCTAGCAGTTTTGAGATATTCAAGAAAGCAACTCTTGCTTCTTGAGATATGCAAATTTGTCAAGTTTTGCTAGATGTGCAAGTTAGCATTTTTGCCTCTTGAGATAGGCAAGATAGCACATTTGCTTCTTTTGAGATAGCAACTTTTTGCTTCTCTTTAGACCACAAGCTAGCAATTTTTACGATATACAAGTTTCACAATATATAAGCTAACAAAAATTTCGAAAGCAAATGCAAGATAGCTTTCTTGTATAAGCTCATGATTCTTGCTTCCTATTGCAATGTGCAAGTTGCACGTTTTGCTTCTTGAGATATTCAAGATAGTGATGTTCAAGAAGACAATTTTTGCTTCTTGAAATAAGCAAGTTAGCAATCTTTGCTACTTAAGATAGGCAAGCTAGTAATCAAGTTTTTGCATCTTCTTGACTTATGCAAGCTAGCTATCTCCTCCTTTGTCATTGTCAAAAAGAAAGGAAGAGTACAGTTTTGTAGTTCTTTTTCCTTTTACAACGATTTCAAAATCATGACAAAGGATGAATAATCAAGTTATGAATGTCAAGACAATTTTTTATCATGAATATTTTATCATTGCATGCATCATTATCATAAGTTGAAGTATTACATGCATAATATCATATCATCATTCATAATTACATTAATGTTTCAATATAGCAATTTCTTCTCAAAATGTGTAACTTAGCACTCATAGCATTTTAAATCATGATTTACATCACATCATAAATAGAAAGCACAAGTATTGCATGCATAATTGCACATCATAAATGTTTCATATCATGATGGTATCAATTTTGTCAAATTATATCCTACCATTGAAAACTTCTCCCCGTTTTATCATTGAAAACAAGAAAGAAGTAGGGAAGAGTATAAAAGTGTAAAATATTTCAATCATTTCAAGGCATTTATATCATAGATACAAAGACATCATATCATCAAAGATAAGACCATTTGAATGCCAAAAGACATGATTCATTTTATCAATTCTCTTCCTTTTATAAATAACAAAAATTGTAGGTGTACAAAGAAGAGATTGTGATTAAAAAAAATCTCAAGTAGTATATCCAAGAAATCAAGATCATAATTTGAACACAAACTCATTCAAATTCAAATCGTCAAATTCATCAAAAATCTCATCATCAGAATTGTATATATAGATTTATCATAAAGCAAGTTAGTTTTCAATCATCACATAAGGCATTTAAAGAATTTTTGAAACATACGAGAATGATTAATTTAAGCATACAATGTTTCAATCCAATTCAAGTCATGAATATCAATGCTTTCATATTGTGAGTATCAATTTATGAATACCACAAGATATTATTTGTGACTTCAATTTTGCAAGATCAAGATTATGATTTAGATAAAACTTATTCAAATCATTAACTTGAAATTCATAATCAAGTCATCAAAATTAATTTCGAGATTCACAAAAATTCATGAAATCATTAATCTCGATCAGATGAGAAAAACATTTTTAAGTGATTCTTTTTCATCATGTTTATTTTCATGAGATTCACAAGATTGGTAAAATAAATTCATTAATCTCAATATGATAGAAAATTATTTCCATTTCATACAATTGATTTCATGTTAGCATGCTTTTTCATTTATGTTTAACAACAACATACATCAACATTTAGGATCAAAAAATGAATTTCATTATAGAACCATCAAGATCAATAGATTTTCAAAAATGAATTGTTATGGTCAAGAAAATCCGAAAATGAAATTTAACACTTTCATGCATTCGGACATGGTTTTGCCATATACATTCATGAGAATAACACATACTTATCATCATGTATAACTTAAAATCTCATGCATAAAATTATCAATCATTGTATCGAAAACATTTAATATTTTCATTACATCATTATGCATTACTTCAAATCAAACATGATTTCATTCAGCAATGTTAATCAAACATGATACACATTATGATTTCATATTTTCAATCAAAATCATTTTATTTGTTTATCATAAAATATGCAATGTTATCATTTTCGAAATTACTTGCATGATCATAATTTTTATATTTTTATTTTTAAACATGTAATTTTTAAGAAAATTAATTCTAAACTAAAAAATAAAATACATCATGAAAGCATCAAGTAATTTCAAAATAAATCAGCGGGATTTTGATTACCTTTTCATTGAAGGCGGTTAAGGCGTAGTTTGCCACCTCCCCTTTCTTGATTTTCTTCTCGTCTTCGGAGGAACTCGATTCATCCCACTTTGTGTTCTTCATCTTTGGCCTCTTCCTTCGTTCAAGTTCATTGTTTATTTTATATTTTTGTTTAATAAACTTATTAAGATTTAGCATTCGAAGTTCAAGTTCATCATTGTCCTCATCACTTGAGTCATCGCTCAAGTGGTATACATTCATCCGGAGTTCTAAATCCTTCCTGTTCTTTGGAAGGTTGTTTTGTTCATCATGTTCATCATGTGCATTGTGCACCATTTCATATGTCATCAATGAACCAATAAGTTCTTCAAGTGGAAAAATATTTAAATCTTTTATTTCTTGTATTGCCGTAATTTTAGGATCCCACCTTTTTGAAAGGGATCTTAAGATCTTGCTTACGAGATCAAAATTCGAAAAAGATTTACCAAGAACTCTTAGATTATTGACGACATCCGTGAAAAGGGTATATATGTCGCCTATAGTCTCGCTTGGTTGCATTCGAAAAAGCTCAAAATCATGCAATAAAAAATTAACTTTCGAGTCTTTGACTCTACTAGTTCCCTCGTGCGTGATTTCAAGTGTTCGCTAAATATCAAAAGACGTTTCGCACATAAAAATCCAATTGAATTCTTTTTTGTCCAAAACGCAAAATAAGGCATTCATAGCCTTTGCGTTTAAAGAAAAATACTTCTTCTCCAAATCTGACCATTCGTTCATCGGTTTAGAGGGAAGTTGAAAACCGTTTTCAATAATATTCCATAAATCCAAATTCATAGAAATTAAGAAAACTCTCATTCGAGTTTTCCAATAAGTGTAGTCCAATCCGTTAAACACCGGTGGACGAAAAATCGAAAAACCTTCTTGAAAGCTATGAAGAGCCATTTCTCTCAGGTGTAAATCCGAAATGAGAAAAACCGGGCTCTGATACCAATTGTTAGGATCAAGAGCACTAAGAGGGGGGGGGGTGAATTAGTGCAGCGGAAAACTTTCTACGTTTTAAAACTGAGTTCGTATGACAAAGCCGATTTCAGCAAAAACTTCAATTCGTAAATCACTTTAACTTGTGATTAGGCAAGAGATAGTTAAAAACGAATCAGATAAGGCAGTTTGCTATTGTGATAGAAATCAGAATGTAAGCGTAAACTGAAATACGATGTTCGTACGAGAAAATTGATTTACGTCTAAACACGATTCTAAAAGTATTGAGCTTGGAAATGTAAACGTAAAAGCACAGAAGACAGTAAGCTATGAAGAAGGTTTGCAGTAAAGATAATAAGCTCAAAGTAAATGCAAAACAGAGAGCAGCACGATTTAGAGTGGTTTGCGAGAAAATCGGTTTACGTCTAAACACGATTCGGAAAGTATTGAGCTTGAAAACGTAGACGTAAAAGTGCAGAACACAGTAGGCTATGAAGGAGGTTTGCAGTAAAGATAATGAGCTCAAAATAAATGCAAACCAGAGAGCCGCGTGATTTAGAGTGGTTCGGTCAATCTTGACCTACATCCACTTCTGGCTTCCTCCACCGATGAGGTTGCTGACATCCACTAGAGGCCTTCCTTCAATTGGCGAAGGCCAACCACCTTTTTACAAATTCACTCCTTTTGACAGGCTTAGGAGATAACCCTTACAAACTTTTCTCTCCTCTCTTGAACGATCTGAACTTGGAAGAAGAGAAGGAGAAGAACTTTTAACTCATACAACACTTTTGAGCTCTAAAAATCACAGAGTAAGAGTAGGATTTTGGTGGTTTTCGTTGCCCTTTCATTGCTGAAAGAGTAGGGTTTATGTAGGCCCCAAACCAGTTTGAAATTGGAGCTCAAAACTATCAATTCCTGGAATTCCGGGGTCTGGCGGTTGCACCGCCTGACTGGGGCGGTTGCACCACTGTCAGAGCTCGGAGACTGAGCTCCTGGGCGGTGCCACCGCTTGTCAGGGGCGGTTGCACCGCTTGGCAGAGCTCGGAGACCGAGCTCAGGCGGTGCCACCGCCTGATTGGGGCGGTTGCACCGCCTAGCCAGAACTCGGAGACCGAGCCCTGGGTGGTGCCACCTCTGGCCAAGTCATCTGGGTCCGAATGGGCTGATCCATTCGGCCCCAATTAGGTCTTTCAAGGGCCCAATTGCCCCAAGATTAAGTTAGTGGGATCACCTCCCATTTCTAACTTAATCAACGTGCTAACTACGACAATTCGAAGGACAACTTGCTCCGGTGCGTCAATCGCTTCTTCTAGTGAGCTTCCGGTGAACTTTCGTCGATCATTCGATGAACCCTCGGTGATGCTCCTGCGGTCTTCCGGCAAACTCCTGGACTTGCGACGATCGACTTGGCGAGTTCCGACGAGCTTCTTTTGGCAAGCTCCTGGACTTCTCGGATATGTTCCCGCAGAACCTCCGACGACCGTCCGAACTTCTGTCGAGCTCTTGAACTCCCAACGTGATCATAGTCCTGACTCTGGCGCAACTCCTGCTGCATGTCTTACTTCCATTGTAGTTAATCCTGCACAATTAAACAAAACTTTGATCGAGACAATTAATCCTAAGCAATTAACTAAGTTGTCCGACTTGTCATTGGTCCCTCGACGCTTCGTCTGATTCTTCAGCACATCGTCCTCTCCTTCGGCCTATTGCCCAATCGGCCAGTTGACTCTGCAATTCCGATATCCTTGGCGCAATACCCGCTCTTCTTGGCCCGATGCCCAAGTCCATGGCCTGAAGCCTTCTGTCGATACGTCGATCGATCCATCGGCCCGACGTCCAATCTTCTGACATGTTTCTCTAGCACAACATGATTTTTCCTGCTTTAATTGTCTCATCCTAATCGAAGCATCCTGCATCACGCAAAATGCAGATTAAAACATAAACACAATTATTAATTGGTTTCATCATCAAAATATGAGATTCAACATAACTCAAAAGCTATTAATACTCCTATGAGCACCTCCACTAAGTTGGAAGTTGATGAAAGTGGAGAAAGCTTCGATCAAAATACTTATAGGGGTATGATAGGAAGTTTACTTTACCTGACTGCAACCAGACCAGATATCATGTTCAGTGTAGGACTTTGTGCTAGGTTTCAATCGAACCCTAAGATATCTCATCTCAAAGCGGTTAAAAGAATACTTAGATTTCTTAAAGGAACCACAAATCTAGGATTATGGTATCCAAAATCCGAAAATTTTCAGTTAATTGCTTATGCTGATGCGGATTTTGCCGGGTGTAGACTAGATAGAAAAAGCACATCAGGAACATATCAATTTTTGGGACACTACCTTGTTTCCTGGTTATCTAAGAAACAAAACTCGGTTGCTCTATTAACAACTGAAGCTAAATATATTGTAGCTAGTGCATGCTATGCATAAGTTTTTTGGATGAAAAACACCTTAGAAGATTATAAAGTCTATCTTAAAAATATTCCCATTAAATGTGATAACACGAGTGCAATATGTTTAACAAAGAATCCTATTCAACACTCAAGAACAAAACATATTGATATTAGACATCACTTTATACGAGATCATGTTACTAATCATGATGTAATTATAGAGTTCATAGACATCCGTCGGAGGTCCGTCGGATGTTCGTTGGAAGTTCGTCGGAAGCTCATCGAAAGAAGCGATTGACGCACCGGAGCAAGCTGTAGTAAAAGTCTTAAGAATTGTCGTAGTTAGCACGATGATTAAGTTAGAAATGGGAGGTGATCCCATTAACTTAATCTAGGGGCAATTGGGCCCTTGAAAGAACCAAATTGGGCCGAATAGATCAACCCATTCGGATCCAGATCTCTTGCCCAAAGGTGGCATTGCCTTGGTCGGCGGTGACACTACCCAGGGCTCAGTCTTCTAGTTTTGGCTGGGCGGTGCAACCGCCTCTGACAGCGGTGCAACCACCCCAGTCAAGCGGTGGCACTGCTTGAGCTCGGTCTCCGAGCACTACCAGGCGATGCAATTGCCCCTGACAAGCGGTGGCACCGCCCAGAAGCTCAGTCTTCGAGCTCTGTCAGGCGGTGCAACAGCCCCAATCAGGCGGAGCAACCGCTAGACCCTGGAATTCCGGGAGATGACAGTTTTGAGCTCTAAATTCAAATTGGTTTGGGGCCTATAAATACCCCACTCTTTCAGCATTGAAAGAGCAACGAAAAACCACCAAAATCCTGATCTTACTCTGTGTTTTAGAGCTCAAAAGTGTTGTATAAGCTAAAGGTTCTTCTCCCTCTTTTCTTCCAAGTTCAGATCTTTCAAGAGAGGAGAGAAAAGTATGTAAGGGTTGTCTCCTAAGCCTGTCAAATGGAGTGAATCTATAAAAGGGTGGTTGGCCTTCTCCTATTGAAGGAAGGCCTCTAGTCGACGTTGGTTACCTCATCGGTGGAGGAAGCCAGAAGTGGATGTAGGTCAAGATTGACCGAACCACTCTAAATCGCGCTGCTCTCTAGTTTGCATTTACTTTGAGCTTATTATCCTTACTGCAAACCTCCTTCATAGCTTACTGCCTTTTGCGCTTTTATGATTGTGTTTCCAAGCTCAGTATTTTCCGAATCGGTGTTTAGACGTAAATTGCTTTTCTCATACGAACATCGTATTTCAGTTTGTGCTTACATTCTGATTTCCATCACAACTGCAAACTACCTTAATAGATTTGTTTTAATTGCTTCTTGCCTAATCACAAGTTAAAATGATTTACGAATTGGCTTTTCTACTGAAATTGCTTTTACCGTACGAACATCGTATTTCAGTTTGTACTTACATTCTGATTTCCATCATAACTGCAATCTACCTTTATACATTTGTTTTAACTGCTTCTTACCTGATCTCAAGTTAAAGTAATTTACGAATCGGCTTTTCTACTGAAATCGCCTTTGTCGTACAAACGCAGTTTTAAACGTTGAAAGTTTTCCGCTGCACTAATTCACCCCCCCCCTCTTAGTGCTCTTGATCCTAACACTTTAGACCTTCAGAATTTGAAGCTAGAGTTGTCAAAAAAGTTACCACAGGGATAACTGGCTTGTGCCAGCCAAGCGTTCATAGCGACGTTGCTTTTTGATCCTTCGATGTTGGCTCTTCCTATCATTATGAAATAGAATTCACCAAGTGTTGGATTGTTCACCCACCAATAGGGAACGTGAGCTGGGTTTAGACCATTGTGAGATAGGTTAGTTTTACCCTACTGATGATCGTGTCGCGATAGTAATTCAACCTAGTATGAGAGGAACCATTGATTCACACAATTTGTCATCGCACTTGGTTGAAAAGCCAGTGGCGCGAAGCTACCGTGTGTCGGATTATGACTGAACGCCTCTAAGTCAGAATCCTAGCTAGCAACTGGCGGTCTCGCCCGTCGTTTGCCTCCCGACCCATAGTAGGGGCCTTTGGCCCCCTTGGGCTCGTGTCGCCGATGTAGCCCCCACTGAGATTCCGCACAGACGACGGGCCGAATCCTTTACAAACGACTTAAATAAGCGATGGGCATTGTAAGTGGTAGAGTGGCCTTGCTGCCATGATCCACTGAGATCCAGCCCTACGTCGTACGGATTTGTCCCCCCCCCCTCCTCCCCCCCCAAATTCGTTGCCCTCCACGCTGACGAGGTTGAAAGCGACAGTCGAGCGGTCGAAATATCTGACGGGACGCATTGAACATAGGCTTGAGCTAAGGTGTCCAAGTGCAGCAGCGCTCAGCAATGCAGGAGCCACCGCACGTGGCGACCAAGTGCCTTTGATTCGATGAGGCGCAAGCAATGACGGAGCGGTCTTCGATGAGGCGCTAGCAATGACGGAGTGAGCGGTCTTCGATGAGGCGCTAGCAATGACGGAGCAGTCATGACAGGATTCGATGAGGTGCTAGCAATGATGGAGCGGTCACTGCAGGATTCGACGAGGCACAAGCGATGCAGGTTGATGGATGCATTTGTCGTTGCCGCTGTGTGCAGGCGCAAGCACCAACCAACAACCAATGTGCTGCGGTGCCAGTGGCCCGTTCGCAGAATCGGATTCGATGACAAGCACGACAGCATCCCCACCGTCATACCATACTGTTGTTGCTTGCAGCTGCAAGCAACAACCAACCAATGTGCTGCAGTGCCAGTGGCCCGTCCACAGAAACGCACTCGATGACAAACATGGCAGCATCCCCACCGTCATATCATAATGTTGTTGCTTGCAGCCGCAAGCAACAACCAACCAATCACCTTGGCCTCAATGCCCTCGCTTGCTTCTTCACTTGCCTCGCAGCTCAGCTCACCTGTATACTATTGGGTTTGGGTTCAGACAATACAATGACCCCAGCCAAGGCTCCTAACCTGTCTGCATACTTTGTCCGATAACAAAATGTCTACTTTTGGCCTATTTCACCCTTTTCATGTGCTGGAGGGGGCCTTCAGATAACAACACAGGGCTGGATGGGGCTTTTGTATAGCAGGGACGGTGTTGCCTCTCGCTTCGCTCGCTGTCCACTGCTCGTCGCTCGCTCGGGCAGCCAAAAATGGCCAGTTTTGGCTTGTTTTTGGGCTATTTTTGCTTGTTTTTAGGCTGTTCTTGCGTGCTGCGGCGACCGTCGTGAGCGGAGCAAACAGTCAGCCATCTCAGCACCCTGGAACCCCCCGGGTGGCACAGGGCTAGATGGCGCTTTCGTATAGCAGGGACAGTGCTGCCACTCGCTTCGCTCACTGTCCGCCGATCGCCGCTCATTCGCTAAGCCAAAAATGGCTAGTTTTGGCCCTTTTTAGGCAGTTTTGGCCAGTGTTTGGGCTGTTCTTGCGTGCCGCGGCGACCATCGTGTGCGGAGCAAAACGTTAGCCATCTCAGCACCCTGGAACCTCCCGGGTGGCACAGTGCTAGATGGGCTTTCGTATAGCAGGGACGGTGCTGCCTGTCACTTCGCTCACTATCCGACGCTCGCCGCTCGCTCGCTCAGCCAAAAGTAGCCAGTTTTGGTCTGTTTTTAGGCTGTTTTGGCCTGTTTTTGGGTTGTTCTTGCGTGCTGCAGCAACCGTAGTGAGCGGAGCAAAACGTTAGCCATCTCAACACCTTGGAACCCCCCGGGTGGCACAGAGCAGGATGGGGCTTTCGTATAGCAGGGATGATGCTGCCTCTCCCTTCGCTTGCTGTCCGTCGCTCGCCGCTCGTTCGCTCAGCCAAAAATGGCCTGTTTTGGTCCATTTTTTGGTCGTTTTGGCCTGTTTTTGGCCTATTCTTGCGTGCCGCGGCGACCGTCATGAGCGGAGCAAAACGTCAACCATCTAAGCACCCTGGAACCCCCTGGGTGGCACAGGGCTGGATGGGGCTTTCCTATAGCAGGGACAATGTTGCCTCTAGCTTCGCTCGCTGTCCGCTGCTCATTCGCTCAGCCAAAAATGGCTAGTTTTGGCCCGTTTTTGGGTTATTTTGGCCTCTTTTTGGGCTGTTCTTGCGTGCCACGGCAACTGTCGTGAGCGGAGCACAATGTCAACCATCTCAGCACCCTAGAACCCCCCGGGTTGCACAGGGCTGGATGGGGCTTTCGTATAGCAAGGACGGTGCTGCCTCTCGATTCGCTCGTTGTCCGTCGCTCGCTCGCTCAACCAAAAATGGCCAGTTTTGGCTCGTTTTTTGGCAGTTTTGGCCAGTTTTTGGGCTGTTCTTGCGTGACGCGGCAACCGTCATGAACGAATCAAAAAGTCAACCATCTTAGTACCCTGGAACCCCCCGGGTGTCATAGGGCTGGATGGGGCTTTCGTATAGCAGGGACGTTGCTGCCACTCGCTTCGCTCGCTGTCCACCGCTCGCCGCTCGTTCGCTCAGCCAAAAATGGCTAGTTTTGGCCCTTTTTGAGCTGTTTTGGCCTGTTTTTGGGCTGTTCTTGCATGCCGCGGTAACCGCCGTGAGCGGAGCAAAACGTCAGTCATCTCAACACCCTAGAACCCCCCGGGTGGCACAGGGCTGGATGGGGTTTTCGTATAGTAGGGACGGTGCTGCCTCTCACTTCGCTCGCTGTCTGCCGCTCGCGGCTGGCTCGCTCAACCAAAAATGGCCAGTTATGGCCCGTTTTTGTGCAGTTTTGGCCTGTTTTTGGGCTGTTCTTGCGTGCCGCGGTGACCGTCGTGAGCGGAGCAAAATGTCAGCCATCTCAGCACCTTGGAACCCCACGGGTAGCACAAGGCTAGATGGTGCTTTCGTATAGTAGGGACGGTGCTGCCTCTCGCTTCGCTCACTGTCTGCCATGTTGAATCTCGGATTTTGATGATGAAGTCAATTGTCATTTGTTGTCTAATCTATGTGTTGAGATTAGTGTGCAGGATTAACTACGATGAAAGTTAGACAAGCAGCAGGAGTTGCGCCGGAGTCAAGTCAATGATCACGTTGGGAGTTCGAGAGTTCGACGAAAGTTCGGACAGTCGTCGGAGGTTCTGCGGGAACAGATCCGAGAAGTCCAGAAGCTTGCCAAGCGAAGCTCGTCGGAACTCGTCAAGAGGATCGTCGCAAGTCCAGGAGTTTGCCGGAAGTCCGTAGGAGCATCATCAAGGGTTCATCGGATGATCGACGAAAGTTCGCCGGAAACTCACCGGAAGAAGCGATTGACACACCGAAGCAAAGCTGCAGTAATTGTCTTAGAAGTAATTGTAGTTAGCACATTGATTAAGTTGGAAATGGGAGGTGATCCCATTAGCTTAATCTTGGGGCAATTGGGCCCCTGAAAAATCGAAATTGGGCCGAATGGAGCTACCCATTCGGACCCTGATTGCACCAGGAGGTGTAACCACCCAAGCCAGGAGGTAGCACCGCCTGGGCTAAGTCTCCCAGGGAGACTGGGCGGTGCAACCACCCCAGCCAGGAGGTGGCACCGCCTGGGCTCAGTCTCCGAGCGAGACTGGGCGGTGCAACCTCCCCTGATAGAGAGGTAGCACCGCTTGAGCTCGGTCTTCGAGCTCTGGCAGAGAGGTGCAACCGCCTCAGTCAGGAGGTGGCACCGCTTGGGGCTCAGTCTCCGAGCCAGACTCAGGCGGTGCAACCGCCCCTGACAGAGAGGTGCAACCGCCTGGGCTCAGTCTTCGAGCTCTGCCAAGCGATGCAATTGCTTCAGTCAGGAGGTGCAACCGCCTGATCTTGGAATTCTGGGATTTGATCGTTTTGAGCTCCAAATTTGAACTGGGTTGGAGCCTATAAATACCCCACCCATTCAACACTGAAAAGATACAGACCTACACCGAAATCTTGATCTTTTCTGTGATTCTAAGTGCTCAAAATTGTTGAAAAAGCCCAAAAGTTCTCCTCCCTCTGTTCTTCAAGTTTTGAGTTGTAAAGAGAGGAGAGAAAAGTTCTGTAAGGGTTGTCTCCTGAGCTCGTCAAAAGGAGTGAAACTGTAAAAGGGCAGTTGGCCTTCGCCTATTGAAGGAAGGCCTCTAGTTGATGTCTGTGACCTCGTCGGTGGAGGTAGCCAAAAGTGGAGTAGGTCAAGGCTGACCGAACCACTCTAAATCTCGGTTTGCATTTACTTTGAGTACTTTATCATTTCTGCAAACCTCCTAAATAGCTACTGCCTTCTACGCTTTTACGAACGAGTTTCTAAGTTCAGATCTTTCCGAATCAGCATTTAGACGTAAATCGGTGTTTTCGTATGATCATTACATTGCGGTTTATGTTTACGTTTTAACTCCAATTATAACTGCAAACTACCTTATGTGGATTTTCAAAACATATCTCTAAGTTCATATCTTTCCGAATCTGCGTTTAGACGTTAATCGGCGTTTTCGTATGATCATTACATTGCAGTTTACGTTTACGTTTTAACTCCAATTATAACTGCAAACTGCCTTCTATGCATTTACAAAACATATCTCAAAGTTCAGTATCTTCAAAGTTGACGTTTAGACGTAAACCGGTTTTATCGTACGAACATCACATTTCAGTTTGCGCTTGCATTCTGATTTTTATCATAAACTGCAAACTGCCTTTGTAGATTTACTCTAACGTCATCTCACTTAATCTTAAGCTAAAGGAGTCTAAGAATCTGGTTTTACATCGAAATCATCTTTGTCGTAGCTTTCGATTTTAATCGCCGAAAGCTTTCCGCTGCACTAATTCACCCCTCTTAGTGCTCTTGATCCTAACAATTGCTATCAGAGCAAGGTTAACTCTCTAATGGATTAAAACCCAAGAGAGATGGCATACGCCGGAAACCAAGAGGGGCATTCTATTACAAGTCCACCCATGTGTTGGGAAATCAAGGGGGGCGACATCATATGCGCAGCGGAAGAACAAGAAAACAAAAATCCCCGATTCCCAAAAAGATGTTCGTCGTCGTGCGAAGATTGGTGCGTAAAAATTCTCAAAAACACAAAACTGCGTATACAGATTGTGTTACCTAGGGAGATCGTATATCCCTGTTTCCTTGCAGATCCTTAGGAGAGGGTGAAGGAGGTCAAGCGTCCTCCTCTCTAGCGGTGATCCACACAGCAGGGTTACGACGACCCTCCTAAAAAACTCCAGGCCTCTAAGGTGGAGAGGGAGAGGAGAATAGGAAAGGCAAGCAAAGACTCTGGCCTATGAGGCTGTGAATCCCTCCTATTTATAGAGATCCCGTGTCAAACCCTAATGGGTCCTTCCCTAGTGGGTATTGGATCTGCATCCAATAAGACAGGGCTTAATCGGGATATCTCATATCAGAACCTCTACTCATCGCAATGCCTACCATGTGTGTGTGACCCTCTAGGCCCAATATCGAAGTTGGCCGTGAGTCATACTGTCCGGAACTCCTTCTAACTTCGGTGAATTATTATCTACGTAATAATTCACTCGACTCATCGACTACTGGACGTACTAGGCCACTACGTCGTAGTCCCTAGACGATCTGAGGGGAATCCAATCCATTGGACTGTCTGTCCTCGATTACCATGTACCTATAGTCCCTTATCCATCTAACATCCCAGAGACCAGTATATCGAGCATGGTGTTGTCGGACCCATACGGTTTCTACTCGAGTCTCGCTCTAATCGGATTCTCCTGGAGAACTCTTTCTCTCTCAACTCGAATGACCCGGCGGGGATTTGTCTGAGCAAGAACACATGGGATATTCCTCTCATGACGCCAGAGAGTGGATGATCCTCTATCGACACTCAATAGCCCTCGTGAAGGTCGACTACCACTCCCAATGACCCGGTTGTACTATATCTGGGACAGCCAAACCTATAAGTCTGGTATCAAAGATTGGAGCACTCATACAGGACATCCTTGGTGTCTCAAGTCTAAGGACCATATACACCACTAGGACTACGGAATCGCTGTCTGACAATAAGGCATCATCAACCATCCAGCATTCCGTAAGCGGATCAATCAGTGAACTCATTTCCAATGAGCACCTGTACTGTATCCCTAGTGTCCCTACACGAGCAGCTATGAGACCAGCTGCATCCATCATATGGACGGGTATACAGCACACCATTCTAAACGGTTATCACAATGTCCCTCTCGAGTAACCTATGAATGGGATTATTTATGATATGTGTTTAAAGGTGAATCGATCTCATTATCGTGATCTCATCACGATCCGATTCCCATTGCACAAATCCAAGGACATCACAATATATATATGCATTTATGCAATAGTTATAAAGTGATATACGCCAAAATATAATAAACAAAAAGATTCTGTATCAAGTCACACGTGCCATCACTCGCATTGATTGGCTTCTTTGGGCACCTATGACTAGCAATCTCCCACTTGACCTAAAGCCAATCACCTATGTAATCGATCCCCATCGGACCTCTGTGATCTTTCAAAGACAAAATGAGACAATGGCTTTGTCGGTGGATCTGCAATGTTATCTTCGGATGAAACTCTTTCCTTTGCTACATCTCCTCAAGTTACGATCTTTCTTATAAAGTGGAACATCCTCGAACACTTCGATGAGACCGGGTTCCCTTATTTGAGTAATCACCCCATAGTTGTCGCAATATAAGGAAGTCGACTTGTCGCTATCTGTATCGACTCCCAAATCTGTGATGAACTTCTTCACCCAAACTCCCTCCTTTCTGTATCGATGCAGCAATGAACTCCGCCTCGTGGTCGGGAGGAAATGTGGTGGTATCTTGCTTGGAACTCTTCCAAGACACTACTCCTCCATTCAAGGTGTACACATACCTGAATTCGACTTACTATCATCGACATCATCATACTGAAAACTTGAGTCAGTAGCCTTCAACCTTAAGGCTATTACCTCCATATACTAGTAAAAGATCCTTTGTCCTTCTCAAGTACTTAAGGATACACTTTTATTGCTTTCGGTCTCAAGCACGGATCGCTGATACACCTTTCGTGACACTTCAGAGCATGCGCTATATCAGGCCTAGTACATAGCATGGCATACATGATAGACCCTATTCTTTGAGGCATAAGGTATCATATCCATATTAAGCCCTTTCTTCCGGAGTCTTTGGGGACATATTCAGAGAAAGCGATATCCCATGTCTCATCGGTATGAGACCTCTCTTGGAATTTTTCATGCCAAACCTTTTGACAATAGTTTCTATGTACACTGGATTTGGGACAAGCCAAGCATCCTCTTGGATCTATCTCTATAGATTCTAATCCCCAAGATATAAGATGCTTCCCCTAAGTCCTTCATGGAGAAGTATCTAGATAACCAAGCCTTTACTATGGATAGCATTCCTATGTCATTCCCAATGATGAGGATGTCATCCACATATAACACCAAAAAAGGTGATAGCTCCCACTTACCTTTCTGTATACACAAGGCTCATCTTCGTTCTTATCTTAAGTCATAAGATCTGATTGTCTCATCAAATCTTATGTTCCAACTTCGAGGATGCTTGCTTTAGTCCATAAATGGATCTAAGCAACCTACACAACTTATCGGGCAGTTCTTGGACACGAATCCCTCAGGTTGCATCATATACACCTCCTCCTCGAGGTTCCCGTTGAGGAATGCGGGTTTCACATCCATCTGCCGGATCTCATAATCATAGTGTGCTGCAATAGCCAATAGAATTCTGATGGATTTTAGCATTGCTACGGGTGAAAAAAAAGTTTAGGTAAGTAGTCAACACCTTGCCTTTTTGACGATACCCCTTAGCCACTAGCCTTGCTTAATAGGTCTCTACCTTTCCATCTACTCCGATCTTCTTTTTAAAGATCCACTTGCAACTGATGGGTACAATACCTTGGTATCAACTAGGTTCCAAACCTTATTGGAGTACATAGAATCCATCTCGGAATTCATGGCTTTTTTCCACTTCCGGAGTCTATACTCATAATAGCCTCCTCGTAGGTCCTGAGGATCAATATCCTCTACATCTTCTGCTCTAATATGTCCCACATATCTCTCGAGGGAGGATGGGATACTCTATCGGACCTGCGTAAAGTTGATACTTGTGTATTAGGTACCTGAACAGGATTTCGGGCTGTAGAGTGGTGCTTGAGCTTGGTTCTCCAACCTCGCTCAATTCTATCATTCTCCCCCTTTGTCTCCGTCAAGAATGTGTTCCTTCTCAAGGAACACTGCTCTCTTAGCTACAAAGACCTTTTGGTCCTCGAGATGATAGAAATAATACCCACAAGTTTCCTTGGGGTATCCCACAAATTTGCATCGCTCTGTTCTTGATTCTAACTTATCAGGGTTGTGTCTTCTAACATGGGCAGGGCAGCCCCATATCTTAACAACCTTAAGATCAGGCTTCTTCCCTTTCCATATCTCATATGGTGTAGACACTACCGACTTAGTTGGAACCCTGTTCAGAAGGTAAGCTGCGGTTTCTAGGGCATATCCCCAGAATGAGATGGGTAGGTCAGCGAAACTCATCATGGACCGTACCATATCTAATAATGTACGATTTCTCCTTTCAGAGACACCATTGAGCTGAGGTGTATAAGGAGGTGTCCATTGGGATAATATTGTTGAATCTCGGATTTTGATGATGAAGTCAATTGTTATTTGTTGTCTAATCTATGTGTTGAGATAAGTGTGCAGGATTAACTACGATGAAAGTTAGACAAGCAGCAGGAGTTGCGCCAGAGTCAAGATCATGATCATGTTGGGAGTTGAGAGAGTTCGACGGAAGTTGGACGGTGCGTGGGAGGTTCTCACGAGAACAGATCCAAGAAGTCCGAAGCTTGCCAGTTTTAAGCTTCGTCGGAACTTCGCCAAGTGGATCGTCAAAGTCCAGGAGTTTGCCGGATGTCCGTAGAAGAATCACCGAGGGTTCATCGGATGATCGATGGAAGTTCGCTGGAAACTCGTCGGAAGAAGCGATTGACGCATCGGAGCAAAGCTGCAGAAGTTGTCTTAGATTTAATCATAGTTAGCACGATGATTAAGCTTGAAAATGGGAGGTGATCCCATTAGCTTAATCTTGGGGCAATTGGGCCCCTGAAAAGATTGAAATTGGGCCGAATGGAGCTAACCATTCGGACTCACGATTACACCAGGCGGTGCAACGCCCTAGGCCGAGGTGCAACCGCCAGGGCTGTGTCTCCAGCGAGGCGGGCGGTGCAACCGCCCCTTGACCAGGAGGTGCAACCGCCCGAGCTCAGTCTTCGAGCTAGGGCGGTGCAACCTCCCTCGACGACAGAAGGTAGCACCGCTGAGCTCGGTCTTGAGCTTCGAGGCAGAGAAAGGTGCAACCGCCAATCGAGATGTGGCACCGCCTGGGGCTCGATCTCGAGCGGACTCGAGGCGGTGCAACCGCCCTGACGGAGAGGTGCAACCTTTGGGCTCGGATCTCCAAGCCGGGCGGTGCAACCTCTCTAGTCAAGAGGTGCAACCTTTGATCCGGAATTCGAGATTTGATCGTTTTGAGCTCCAAATTTGAACTGGGTTGGGGCCTTTAAATACCCCACCCATTCAGCACTGAAAAGATATAGATCCACACCGAATTCTTGATCTTTTCAGTGATTCTAAGAGCTCAAATTGTTAGGATCGGAGCGGCACTAAGAGGGGTGGGTGAATTAGTGCAGCGGATAAAAACTTCGGTTTTGTAAAAAATCTTTTGTATGAAGAGAGCGGAACTTGACAAGTTTAATCTTGAAGGCGTATTCTTAAATATGCGCAGCAAAAGTAATAAGGAACCAGAGCATATAAGAAGATTTGCAATAATATAAATAACAGTAATGAAAGCGCGAAAACCACAGATCACGCCCGATTTTACAGGTGGTTGATTGAATGACCTACTCCACACTTGCGAGGCCCCTCTTGATGAGGCTCCCACCTTCCACTAGCAAGCTTCTTGAAATGGAAGGGTAAATACCCTCTTACAACTCTTTACAAGCGGTTCACTCTCTTACAGATTTTCGAGAAGAGATGAGGTGAACACTAGCAAATTGAAAAGAAAGAAAGCTAACACTTTTCTAAGATTTTTCTCTCAAACTCTTGCTGCTCAAAAGGTTGTAATCTCAGCTGAGATTTGAGGGGTATTTATAGGCCTCAAGAGGATTCAAATTTGGGCTCCAAAATTCAAATCCTCTTTGGGTTCTCGATCTTTGGCGGTGCCACTTGGCGTTAGGTGTCTTGGCGGTGCCACCGCCAACTTCAGCCAGAGGTGTCACCTAAAGACACTTTCGGGTCTTTGGCGGTGCCACCGCCCAGCACCGCCTGGCTCTCCGGTTCACTTGGTTTGGCTTTCCTTTAGCCCAAACCAAATCTGACTTTGGCCCCTAACCAGGATATAGGCTTATCTTCTTAATCCTAATCCTAATTACAAGTGAACTACATAACAAAACACATCTTAAGCAATTTATTAACCGCGAACGTCAAGTTTTGTTCCGACGAGCTTTCCGACGAACTTCCTTCGACGGGGTCCAAGCACGCTCCCGAACTTGTGATGACTTAAAGAGTAGCTGAGACTTCTCGGTGATCTCTGCGAACCTCCGACGATCTTCTTCGGCGAACTTCCAACAGGTTCCCAATTTCTTCTCGATTGGTTCCGGACAAACATCTCCAACGATTCATCGAACTCTTAAACGTTCATCGAACTTCGACTCGGTATTCTTGCTTTGTGTTTTCTGTTTATCGTAGTTAATCCTGCACACTTAACTCAATAATATGGATTAGATCAAATAACCCATCAATTGATTTTATCATCAAAATCAAGATTCAACAATCTCCCCTTTTTTGATGATGACAATCAATTGATGACGGTTAAACATAACTCCCCTATCTATATGCCATATAATGAGAAGATAAAAACCACTTGAATTCCATTCCATTGGATTCAAGCATAACCCGATAAGTTCTAACCGTAGAGCTTATCGTGATCCTCTTTAAACAATAGTGAATACAAAACTTCTATGAAAATCATAAGTTAAATGAAAAGGGACAAATTTTTTTCTGACAGGAAGATAAAGATTTTTTAATATATATTTTATGATTTAGATGTATGGCATGCTTTCAATATAATCAATCTTGTGATATTTTCATGGATTTTGCAAGGCATATAAGTCAATCATATCACACAAGTTTTTGTAATCCATATAAGTTATGCTATCATTATGGTGTAGGTCATCACTTCTCCCCTTTGTCATCAACAAAAGGAGACAAGCCATCTCAAAAAAAATAGCATTTAACAAGGTTTATCATTGAAATTTGCCGAAATAGTTTATCCAAAAGAAATCATGTAGATCAAAACATACTTAAAAGATACCAGTAGTTATCTAAAAGGAAGGATCAGTTATCGTTTAATCGATGACAAACTTGTTGTTAAAAGCAAACAGAACAGAATTAAAAGATACATCGGTTTAATCCTTAGGAGGTAATCCACAATGCTGATACATGATATCCATTTTTCATTCAGTTGTCGTAGTGTCTTCAAAATTTCAACTTGTTGATTTTGAATATGTTCTTCTTTGTGATTTGATCCGAGAGACAGTTCTGCCATAATGTCGATCTTGAGGAGGAGGAAATAGGAGTGAAGGTGCTCTGCGCCAAAAGGACTAGGAGGAGGAGATTCATTTCCCATAAGAATTGGTGTTTGGGGTGTTCTATTTGTGGAGGAATTGGATCCGTCCTTCTAGGCTACCTAACCCATATGCCATTGCTAAAGGTGCACCTAAGTCTCTTCAAGAAGGTTTTTATTTATTATGTTATATTTATCATTTTGAATAGATTCTTCATCGGGTGGGATGCAAATGTCATAGGCATGAAGAAATCTAGTGATTAACCTCCCATATGGCAGAATAGTATCTTTGCCCATAATATCCTGCATGTGTTGCGAATTGAGTACCCAAAACAATTATCCCGGTCGGTCATAATCCAATACATGGTATTCATCTCAATTTGACTTATCTCGTCAAGATGAAATTGTTTGGGAATATGATGCTTGTGATAATGTGATGAAGAATTTTAGCGTTGAAAGGCAGTAAGTGTTCACAGCTCTTGGGTAGGAAGTCAAGGTTTGGATTTGCAAAGATTGTTTCTACTGACTTCGGTATAGGTTGCTCCTATTGAGTTGACGTCCCATTTACCTTTAAAATAGCATCTTCTATCTTTTTCAGTTATGCCAATTAGCTCACAAATGGTGTTGTCAAATATTCTAATGGGTGTTCCTAGAAGGTAAGTGCTTAGGCTATTATTGTCCTCATATAGGTTGGCATAGAACAATCTAACTAATCGCGGATAGATTGGTTCATCTAGTTGCAGTAGTGGTAGAGCTTCTAGGTGTGCAAAATACCTAATGGGATCTAAGTCTTCTAGTTCATCCAAGTCAACATATTTTCCCTTATGGATACCTCGTCTTTCAAATTTTGGAAAACTAAGGGCTACCTCTTTTGATCTGAAAAGATCATGGTCAAATGAATCTCCTTCAATCCTTTTTTCTTTTTTGATCTCTTAGGAGCCATTATCTAGACAAGATGATGATGAAATTGTGAAAAATAAGCAAAGGAAGGAGAAAGGAAAAGAGGGAATGAGATATCAAAAAGAAGGATTTCAAGTGTTACCTTATGGAGATTATGTTGAGAGATGGAAGGCTTGGACCACCAAGAAACCTTCCCCAGTGCTTCTAAGAGGCAGAATGAGGGTTAGAGGAAATGGGAGAGGGTTTGGAGAGCTTCCTTCGGGTTGGGGGGGTGTCCGCCTGCCCTAACCCCTCGGGTTAATAAAGGGTCGCTTTCGATTCGGTGCCACCTTGCCAAACTGAAGCGGTGTCACCGCCTGGCGCTTGGCCTCAAAGGTGCAACCGCTGATCTGGCGGTGCCACTGTTGCATCCCGTGGAGGAAAGAAAAAAAAATTTTCTTCCTCTCCCCTTTTTGTTTGCTTCCCTCAAGATAATAAGTTATACTTTAATGGATCATTTTGAAGTGAAGAAGAAAGAAGAAATCAAATCTACAAAAAGAAAAGAAAAGGACGAAAGTCATTTTTCGTGAAGCTCATTTTAGGGACAATTTAACATGCCTAATTCCCTTCTAATGAATTCAAATTGGTCTTCATTCAAGGCTTTTGTGAATATGTCTGCTAATTGATGCTTCTGTGTCGATGAATTCTAGAACAACATTATTGTTAAGAACATGATCACAGTATGAAATGATGCCTAACGTCGATGTGCTTAGTTCTAGAATGCTGAATTGGATTTTTAGTAAGACATATGGCACTAGTATTATCACATTTTATGGGAATATTTTTTAAAGTGAATTCCATAGTCTTCCAATGTATTTTTCATCCAAACAACTTTGTGCACAGCATGCACTCAAGCAGCAATGTATCGGCTTTCGCCGAGATAGTGCTACTGAATTTTGTTTCTTGGAAGTCCAAGAAACAAGTGCATGTCCTAAAAAATTGGCATGTTCGGATGTACTCTTTCTATCTATCCTACATCCGCCAAAATCGGCATCGCGTAAGCTATTAAATCAAATTTTTCAGATTTTGGATACCATAAACCTAAATTTGGAGTTCCTTTAAGATACCTAAATATTCTTTTAACACTTTTAAGATGAGATAGTTTAGGATTTGATTGAAACCTAGCACAAAGTCCTACACTAAACATGATATCTGGTCTAGTGGTGGTAAGGTAGAGTAGACTACCTATCATTCCCCCTGTATGTTTTTTGATCGAAGTTTTCACTATTTTCATCCATATCTAACTTAGTCAAGTACTCATAGGGGTGTTTATTGCTTTTGAATTATCCATGTTAAATCGTTTTAACAATTCTAATATATATTTAGATTGGTTGAGAAATACACCATCCTTAAGTTGTTTGATTTGTAATCCTAAAAAAAGAAAGTTAATTCCCCATTAAACTCATTTTGAATTCATGACTCATAGATTTGGCAAATGATTCACATAGTGATTCATCCGAAGAGCCAAAAATAATATCATCAACATAAATTTGTACAATAAGAAAATTATTTTCAAAATGTTTAATAAACAATGTAGTATCAACCTTGCCTTTGGTAAAATTATTTAAAATAAGAAAGGAACTAAGCCTTTCATACCAAGCTCTAGGAGCTTGTTTCAAGCCATAGAGAGCCTTAGTCAATTTGAATACATGATTAGGAAGAAGAGAATTTTCAAATCCGGAGGTTGTTCGACATATACTTCTTCGGAAATAAAACCATTCAAGAAGGCACTTTTGACATCCATTTGAAATAGTTTAAAATTATAACTACTAGCATAGGCAAGGAGCATCCTTATGGCTTCTAATCGAACCCACGGGAGGAAGGTTTCTTCAGAATCGATACCTTCTTCTTGGTTGAAACCTTTGGCCACTAATCTAGCCTTGTTTCTAACCACGATACCATTTTCGTCTTGCTTGTTTCTAAAGACCCACTTAGTACCAATGACTAAATGGTCATTAGGTCTAGGAACAAGCTCCCACACCTTGTTTCTCTCAAATTGATTCAGTTCCTCTTGCATTGCAATAATCCAAAAATCATCTTTTATGGCCTCGTCAATGCACTTAGGTTCAATTTGAGAGAGGAAAGCGGCATTAGCGCAAAAATTCTTGAAAGAGGAACGAGTTTGAACCCCTTTAGATGTATCCCCTATAATTAGCTCCTTTGGATGAGCATCTATATACTTCCATTCCTTAGGTAAGGAAATTTTGGAAGAAGGTGCATCCAAGTTGCTATTTTGAGGAGGGGGTTCATTTAAATTCAAATTATCAAAACCAAGATCATCATCAAAATCATTTTTCTTACAATTTGAGACTTCATTAAAAACTACATGAATAGACTCTTCAATTACTAAGGTTCTTTTATTAAAAACCCGAAAAGCTTTCGAAACGGAAGAGTAACCAAGAAAGATGCCTTCATCGGATTTTGCATCAAATTTTCCTAAGGCATCCCTTTCATTTAAAATAAAGCATTTACAACCAAAAACTTTAAAATAGGAAATATTTGGTTTTTTGTTATTCCATAATTCATAGGGAGTTTTTGATAAGGAAGGTCTTATTAGGACTCTATTCATGATGTAGCAAGCCGTATTTACGGCTTCGGCCCAAAAATACTTAGGTAAACTATGTTCGTTCAACATAGTTCTTGCCATTTCTTGTAGGTTTCTATTTTTTCTTTCAACTACTCCATTTTGTTGGGGATTTCTCGGAGTGGAGAAGTTATGATTGTATCCATTTACTTCACAAAAATTTTGGAAGTCATGGTTTTGAAATTAAGCCACCATGATCACTCAATTGATGAAATCATGAACCCTTTTTTTCGTTTTGAGTGAGTTTACAAAATTTAGAGAAACACTTGAAACAATCACTTTTTTGTGAGCTAAGAAATAGGTCCAAGTGTATCTAGAGTAGTCATCCACAATCACAAAAGCATATTTGCTTCCACCTAGACTTGTTGTATCAATTGGTCCAAATAAGTCCAAATGGATCAATTGTAACGGTCTAGTGGTGCTAATTTGATTTTTTTGGTTTGAAAGCTTATTTTTATTTGTTTCCCTAGTTGACATGCATCGCATACCTTATCTTTAATAAACTTTATATTCGGAATCCCTCGTACTAATTCTTGAGATGAGATTTTAGATATTGTTTTCATGCTTGCATGGCCTAATCTCCTATGCCAAAGCCAAGCATCATCATTTATGGCGGAGAAACACATTTCATTACTAAGTTCATCAAGATTGATGGTATAGACATTATTTTGTTTTAAAGCAATCATAGTCACGTTATGATTTGGTTTTTCAATAATGCACATATTTGATTCAAATCTAACGATATAACCTTTATCGCATAATTGACTAATGCTCAATAGATTATGTTTTAATTCATCAACTAGTAACACATCATCAATGGAAAAACTTGATTTGTTACCTATGGTTCCCTTGCCAATGATTTTGCCTTTGTTGTTGTCTCCGAAGGTGACATAGCCTTCATCCATGCTAGTGAGCTTGGTGAATTGGGATGGATCTCCGGTCATATGCCTTGAGCATCCACTATCAAGATACCATCTTTTGCTCCTAGCATGTGATGGTGTATGTTTCTACAAGAAGGAATTATTTTTAGGTACCCATTTACTTTTGGGTGCCTCAAAAACTAATCTAACTTGTTTATCATGTTGCATAGACTTGATCATGGTTCCTTTAGGAACCCAAATCAATTTGTTCGGACTAATTTTCTTGAATGGACATTGGTAAGTTATATGTCCATATTTGCAACAAAAGTTGCAATTGCTTTGATGTTGAACATGTAAGATAGGACCTTTAACGAAGGTGGTTGGATTTTGGTGAGTACTTCTCACAAATCCGATTCCACTCCTTTTAGGAACGTGACCCTTATTTGTAAGGATCATGTTTAAGGACTTGCTACCGACCTCGAATTTCTTCAAGGTGTCCTTAAGTACTAAGTTCTCATTTTGGAGAGTTTCTAAATCATGGCATTTAACACATGAAGCTAGACAATCATGATATTCAGTTTTTAATTTATCAAAAGCACATGTAAGACTATCATGCTCCTTTCTTAGCAATTTGTATTTTCTACTAATTGTCTTACATTCATCAAATAACTCATGGAAGGCATTTAATAAATCATGATAAGGTAAATCTGCATTAATTAAATCCGTTACCTCTTCTTCGAAGGCCATTAGGGCGTAGTGAGCAACTTGCTCGGTGTTGGACTCCTCTTCTTCGGATGTGCTTGAGTCATCCCATGTTGCCTTGAGCCTTCTTCTTTGGTGTTCTCTTTTTTTTTTGGCTTGAGGGCAATCGTTCTTGTAGTGTCGGTTTTTTTTTGCATTCATAGCAAATTACTTGGTCCTTCTTTTGTTCAAATTTATTTTTTGTATTATTTTTAAATTTGTTCTTCCTTAAATATTTTTTGAATTTTTGAGTCAAAAGTGCAATGTCATTGTCACTGTCCTCATCACTTGATGTTCCTTTCAAGTGGTCTTCTTGTGATTTGAGTGCCATATCCTTCCTGTTCTTTGGAAGGGGGTTCTCGAGCTCATCATGAGCTTGACATGTCATTTCGTAGGTCATTAGAGACCCAATGAGTTCTTCAAGAGGGAATGTTTTAAGGTCTTTGGCCTCTTGAATGGCCGTAACTTTTGGATCCCAACTTTTAGGGAGGGATCTTAAGATTTTAGTTACTAGTTCAAAGTTAGTAAAATCTTTACCAAGAGCTTTGAGTCCATTGATGACATCCGTAAAACCGGGTGTACATGTCTCCGATGGACTCACTTGGTTTCATTCGGAAAAGTTTGTAAGAGTGCACAAGAATGTTGATTTTGGACTCTTTCACTTTCGGCTAGTGCCTTCATGAGTGACCTCAAGAGTTCTCCAAATATCAAAAGCCGAATCACAAATTGAAACACGATTAAATTCGTTTTTTGTCTAGTGCACAAAACAAGGCATTCATAGCCTTTGCATTTAAAGCAAAAAAACCTTCTTCTCCGATTCATTCCATTAAGCTCATCGGAAGAGAAGATTTTTTGAAATCCGTTTTCAACAATAGTCCAAAGCTCGAAATCCATAGAAATAAGGAAGATCCTCATCCGAGTCTTCCAATACGTGTAATCCGACCCGTTAAACATAGGTGGACGAGTGATAGAATGGCCCTCTTGCATGCCGGAGTAAGCCATCTCTCTTGGGTTTTAAACCAAATATGAGAGATAACCTCGCTCTGATACCAATTGTTAGGATCGGAGCAGCACTAAGAGGGGGTGAATTAGTGCAATGGATAAAAACTTTGGGTTTTTTAAAAAAAATCTTTTGTATGAAGAGAGCGGAACTTGACAAGTTTAATCTTGAAGGCGTATTCTTAAATATGCAGCAAAAGTAATAAGGAACCAGAGCATATAAGAAGATTTGCAATAATATAAATAACAGTAATGAAAGCATAAAACCACAGATCACGCCGATTTTAGAGTGGTTGGGTCAAATGACCTACTCCACTTTGAGGCCCCTCTTCGATGAGGCTCCCACCTTCCACTAGCAAGCTTCTTGAAATGGAAGGGTAAATACCCCTCTTACAACTCTTTACAAGCGGTTCACTCTCTTACAGATTTTCGAGAAGAGATGAGGTGAACACTAGCAAATTGAAAAGAAAGAAAGCTAACACTTTTCTAAGATTTTTCTCTCAAACTCTTGCTGCTCAAAAGGTTGTAATCTCAGCTGAGATTTGAGGGGTATTTATAGGCCTCAAGAGGATTCAAATTTGGGCTCCAAAATTTGGGCTCCAAAATTCAAATCCTCTTTGGGTTCCCGATGCTGGCGGTGCCACCGCCCAGCCAAGCGGTGCCACCGCCCAGCTCAGGAGGTGTCACCGCCCAGCCAGGCGGTGCCACCGCCTGGCTCTCCGGTTCACTTGGTTTGGCTTTCCTTTAGCCCAAACCAAATCTGACTTTGGCCCCTAACCAGGATATAGGCTTATCTTCTTAATCCTAATCCTAATTACAAGTGAACTACATAACAAAACACATCTTAAGCAATTTATTAACCGCGAACGTCATGTTTTGTTCCGACGAGCTTTCCGACGAACTTCCTTCGACGGGGTCCAAGCACGCTCCCGAACTTGTGATGACTTAAAGAGTAGCTGAGACTTCTTGGTGATCTCTGCGAACCTCCGACGATCTTCTTCGGCGAACTTCCAACAGGTTCCCGATTTCTTCTCGATTGGTTCCGACAGCATCTCCGACGATTCATCGAACTCTTAAACGTTCATCGAACTCGACTCCGGTATTCTTGCTTTGTGTTTTCTGTTTATCGTAGTTAATCCTGCACACTTAACTCAATAATATGGATTAGATCAAATAACCCATCAATTGATTTTATCATCAAAATCCGAGATTCAACACAAATTTGTGTAAAGTCCAAAAGTTCTCCTCTTTCTGTTCTTCAAGTCTTGAGTTATAAAGAGAGGAGAGAAAGGATCTGTAAGGGTTGTCTCCTGAGCCCGTCAAAAGGAGAGAAACTGTAAAAGGGCAGTTAGCCTTCGCCCATTGAAGGAAGGCAGCTAGTTGACGTCGGTGACCTCGTCGGAGGAGGAAGCCAAAAGTGGAGTAGGTCAAGACTGACCGAACCACTCTAAATCTCTGGTTTGCTTTTACTTTGAGCACTTTATCATTACTGCAAACCTCCTATATTGCTACTGCCCTCTGCTTGGTTTTGAATGAGTTCTAAGTTCTGATCTTTCGAATCTGCATTCAGGCGTAAATCGGTGTTTTTAAATGACGATCTTTACACTGCAGTTTACGCCACGCTTTGATTCCATTTATAACTGCAAATTGCTTTCTGTGTATTCATAAAAACGCTTTTCAAAGTTCAAAACTGCGTTTTGACGAAAAAACGCGTTTAGGCGTAAAACTGCGTTTAGGCGTAAAAACTGCGTTTAGACACAAAACTACGTTTAGGCGTAAAACTGCGTTTAGACGTAAAACTTCGTTTAGGCAAAAAACTGCGTTTAGGCGTAAAACTGCATTTAGGCGTAAAACTGCATTTAGACATAAAACTGCGTTTAGGCGTAAAACTGCACTTAGGCGTAAAACTGCACTTAGGCGTAAAACCGTTTTTTACGCAAACCGCGCTCAAATGCAAATTGCACTTAGGCGAAAACTGCGCCAAACGCAAACCGCGCTTTTAGACACAAACTGGGCGCTTTAAACGCAAACTGTGTTTAGGCATAAACGCGCTTTTAGACATAAATTGTGTTTAGACGCATAAAACTGTGTTTAGGCGCGCGACACTGTGTTTAGACGCAATCTCGCGCTTTAGACATAAAACTGGCGCTTTAAATGCAAACCGCGCTTTAGACGCAATATGCATTTAGAAAAACTGCATTTAGACGCATAAACCGCGTAAACTACAAACTGTGAATCGGCATTTACATCAAATCGTTTTTTTATCGGACTAACGCGGCTTTTTTGTTTTTAAATCGCTGAAAGTTTTCCGCTGCACTAATTCACCCCCTCTTAGTGCTCTCAATCCTAACAATTGGTATCAGAGCAAGGTTAACTCTCTAACGGATTAAAACCCAAGAGAGAGATGGCATACGCCGGAAACCAAGAGGGGCATTCTATTACACGTCCACCCATGTTCAGTGGAACGGACTACACCTACTGGAAGACCCGAATGAGGATCTTTCTTATTTCTATGGATTTTGAACTGTGGAACCTTGTTGAAAACGGATTTTCAAAGTCTTCTCTTCCAATGATCGATTGGAATGAATTGGAAATGAAGGCTTTTGCTCTTAATGCAAAGGCTATGAATGCTTTATTTTGCGCACTTGATAAAAACGAGTTTAATCGTGTTTCAACTTGCGAAACTGCCTTTGATATTTGGCACACACTTGAAGTGAACCACGAGGGCACAAGTAGAGTGAAAGAGTCAAAAATCAATCTGTTGCTGCAATCTTTTGAACTTTTCCGAATGAAACCGAGTAAAACCATTGGCGATATGTTTACCCGTTTCACGGATGTCGTCAACGGTCTAAAAGGACTCGGAAAAAGTTTTTCGGATTTTGAACTCGTAAATAAGATACTAAGATCCCTTCCTAAAAGTTGGGATCCTAAAGTCACTGCTATTCAAGAGGCAAAAGATCTGCGTAACTTCCCTCTTGAAGAACTAATCGGGTCATTAATGACCTACGAGATGACTTGCAAAGCTCATGAAGAGCAAGAAGACATCCTTCCAAAGAACAGGAAGGATATGACACTTAAAACTTCTGAATGCCACTTGAGAGAAAACTCAAGTGATGAGGACTGTGATGATGACTTCAGCACTTTTAACAAGAAAGTTTAAAAATTCTTTTAAAAGAAACAAGTTTAAGAATGATGCGAAAAATAAACTTGAACCCAAGAAGGACCAAGTGATCTGCTATGAATGTAAAAAAAGCGGGACACTACAAGAGTGATTGTCCCCAAGTCAAAAGAAGAACATCAAAGAAGAAGGCTCTTCAAGCAACATGGGACGACTTCGAAAAGATCCCAAGAAGAGGAGACCAACACCGAACAAGTTGCTCATTACGCTCTAATGGCCATCGAAGACGAGGTAACAAATTCATTAGATGCAGATTTATCATTCGATGAATTATTAAATGCTTTCCATGAATTGTTTGATGAGTGTAAGACTATTAGTAGTAAATACAAATTGCTAAAAAAAGGAGTATGATAGTCTTATTTACAAGTTTGATAAGTTAAATGCTGAACATAGTGATAGTTTAAACTCATGCATAAAATGCCATGATCTAGAAACTTTTCAAAAAGAAAACTTGCTACTTAAGGACACCTTGAAGAAATTCGAGGTTGGTAGCAAGTCATTAAACATGATCCTTACAAACAAGGGTCATGTTCCCAAAAAGAAGTGGGATTGGATTTGTGAGGAGTCCTCACCAAAATCCAACTACCTTAAATAAAAGGCCCCATCTTACATGTTAGACATCAAAGCAAATGCAACTTTTGTTGCAAGATCGGACACAGGACGCATTATTGTCCATTCAGGAAACTTAGTCCAAACAAATTGATTTGGGTTCCTAAGGGAACCATGACAAATTCTATGCAACATGATAGAAAATGTAGATCTATTTGTGAGGCACCCAAAAGCAAATGGGTACCTAAAAATCATCCCTTCCTACAAAAACATTAAAACCTTAGGCTGAAGCAAGAATTAATGTTCTACTCCTTGATTCTCGACAGTCATGACCCAAATGCAATTTGGATACAACCTAATGTGACTTTTCAAAATCACAAACATATGTACGACATTGGGAGTATGCACGTTAAAAGATCTACCTTGATCGTACAAGCGTTTTCTTTTGCCTTGAAATAAAAACGCATACGTAATCATGTAAGTAACATTAATTGCTCTGAATAAAAACTCTCCTCAAGACAAAACCTCCCTGATCAAATCACAACGAAGTGTTCGCTGCCAACAGGCGGTGGCACCTCTCCAGCCAGCGGTGGCACCTCTCCAGCCAGCGGTGGCACCTCCAGCCATCACGAGTTGCCAGCGGTTGCACCGCTCCAGCCAGAGGTGCAACCGCCCGCAACTCTGCCTTTTTAACCCATGCTAGGGCCGGCGGTGAAACCGACCCCAACTCACCTCCCTTTCATTCTCTACTCCTCCAAGCCTCCTCCATCCTCATTTCACCCCGTTTAGCTTCCCAAATACCTCCCATTTTGGAGCAAAACATCAAGAATCGCTCCCTGTTTTGAAGATTTCATTAAGGTATTCTCTAAGAACCTCTTAAATTCTATTTTGTTCTTCATTCACTCTTGTTCAACCTTATCCCTCTAAACAGCAGTAGTTATGGGTTCTAGAAGATCCTCAAGGGACAAGGGAAAGAGGAGATTAGTAGAAGAGTTTGATCTTACCCTTTTTTATTCAAAAAACCATGCTGAAAATTTTCCCTCTTTCGAACTAAGAAGCATCAATAAGGGAAAATACGTAGATCTGAATGAACTAAGAGACGTAGAGACTATCCAATGGTTTGCAAACCTAAATCTACTTCCAATCTTGCAGATCAACGAACCCATCTATCCTAGGCTAGTTAGATTGTTTTACAATAACATGCAAATAGATGATGAAGAAAGGATGTCAACCTATCTTTTAGGACAACACATCTCAATCACTGATAGATTCATTTGTGATATGATAGGCATTCCCATGAAAAGCATAGGACTTTACTTTAGAGGATCATGGGATGAAGAAACTATTGGAACATCCTATGTTGGAGCCTTAGGAACAATCTTTGCCAATCCTAACATAGCATTTGTTCCTAAAAGTTGTGAACATCTACTGCCTTTTAACACTAAGATACTTCATCATATCATGACTAGTATAATTCTTCCTAAACAATACCATCATGATGAAGTGAGTCAATTAGAATTAGGAATTATGTACTTAATCATGAAAGGACATGACATTTGTCTTGGCTATCTTATCCAACAAAACATGTTAGAATTATCTAAGAAAGATATGATGCTCCCATATGGTGGTATAATAACTAGAATAATGAAAGCTTACGACATTCAAATACCACCAGAAGAAGAAGTAATGAAAGTAGATAGATTCAGCATAATAAACAAAAATCTACTTCACCCACTAAGATGTCACTATAGAAAGCGGAATCTGGGTTAGAATGCCTAGAAGAACTTATCCCCTCAACTGAAACCTGAACCCAGGGAAACACCGGTCTTTAGGAGTACCCAATCTCCTCCGATCTGTCCCTTTGAGGAAACACATCCGGTTGAGCAAATTCACACATCATCCATCGAAGATATTGGGATTCGGATGGACCGATTCGAACAAAGACAAGAACGGCTTGAACTTCGACAAGATCAAATCCTAACCGAGCTACAGCAAATCCATCGTCAATTTGACTCTTTACTTAGGCACTTCAACCTTCCACCTCATGAATGAGCTTGTATGAACATCCGTTGTTGTAAACTCCTTTTGTTACTCATCATGAAGGACTTTGTTTTTGATATGGTTGCCTGACTTGTTGTAAACTCCTTTTGTTACTCATCATGAAGGACTTTGTTTTTGATATGGTTGCCTGACATGTTGTAAACTCCTTATGTTACTCATCATGAAGGACTTTGTTTTTGAGATGGTTACCTGATATGTTGTTAACTCCATATGTTACCCTTTACCTTGATCTGTAAGCATATGCAAATTTACAAACATCTCTTGTTGTTTATCTCGGATTTTGCACTGAAACCAAAATGTTTTAAGAACCTTATGCCTTGAAAAATGTAAAGCGACATACCAATATAGTTGATAAGTCAGCAATATGACATTGATATGGTTGCTATTACTGATGTTAATATATGAATGCTATCATTGCTATATGCCCTGTATCAAGATATCAAACAAAAATTTGCATCGTACGAGCTGATATCTTACCATGTGATGCAATGCTACACTTGCTAAAATATTCGAAATGTGTACATCATGAAATGACATCAGACATCACTTTATACGAGATCATGTTACGAATCATGATGTAATCATAGAATTCATTGATACGAAACATCAACTAGCTGATATCTTTACAAAACCCCTAAGTGAAGAACAATTTGATTTCATAAGAAGAGAATTAGGAATGTTGATGTGTCCGAATACTTAATCTAGTTAAAATTATTTTTCGGACGTTATTGATTACTATTGCATGCCTTGGCATCACTTGATCAAATAACATGTTGGAAATTATGTGACAAATGTTTTTAAAAATCAGTAGCTTACTCATAACCGAATACAGGTAAGAAGTTCATTTTTCAGTCTGAATGCTAAAAATAGGATTTTTCGTGTACACTCTTATGAAATCTTTTTGAAAAATGACTTTCCTCCTTCAAGCAACGAACTATAACAAAGAAAATAGATATTCAAAGTACTATATGTGTCATGCCTTCCTTTATGTGCGTGATAACCTGCTGGAATCACATCTACCATGCTTTTTGATAATGCTATCATGCTTTTTGTTGATGACAAAGGGGGAGAAACATATGAATTGATAAACACTGCCATAATTATGTCTATGTCATAGTTGAACTGCCATAATCATGTCTATGTCATTGTTGCAAATACTTGAGTTATGCTATAAACAATGTTATGGTTATGCCATCCTTGCATCACCAAGAGATATATGAACATGTGCTATAGTTTGCATTATGTCTTGAGTTGATATCCTATCTTGTGAAGAAAATGCAAACTTGCTAGAAAATCTCAAAAGTGTGCATCATGTAATAGTCCTTCGCAGCTTTATATGATTACATGATGAATAGTTACAAACACAATCATACAAACTTGATGATGTATGTCAAGCCTTGACATCATTCTTGAAGAGATACATCATGATGGTTATCATGATGGGAGTATTGATAAGTTTCACTGATCTAACTTATCAATACGTCACTTGAATTCTTAGGTCTTGAATTCAAGGTTGACTTATCTCAACTATGGCATATAGATAGGGGGAGTTAAGGATAACTCCATTATCAATTGATTGTCATCATCAAAAAGGGGGAGATTGTTGAATCTCGGATTTTGATGATGAAGTCAATTGTCATTTGTTGTCTAATCTATGTGTTGAGATAAGTGTGCAGGATTAACTACGATGAAAGTTAGACAAGCAGCAGGAGTTACGCCGGAGTCAAGATCATGATCACGTTGGGAGTTCGAGAGTTCGACGGAAGTTCGGACGGTCGTCGGAGGTTCTGCGAGAACAGATCCGAGAAGTCCAGAAGCTTGCCAAGCGAAGCTCGTCGGAACTCGCCAAGTGGATCGTCGCAAAGTCCAGGAGTTTGCCGGAAGTCCGCAGAAGAATCACCGAGGGTTCATCGGATGATCGACGGAAGTTCGCCGGAAACTCGCCGGAAGAAGCGATTGACGCATCGGAGCAAAGCTGCAGAAATTGTCTTAGATTTAATCGTAGTTAGCACGTTGATTAAGTTGGAAAATGGGAGGTGATCCCATTAGCTTAATCTTGGGGCAATTGGGCCCCTGAAAAGATTGAAATTGGGCCGAATGGAGCTAACCATTCGGACCCTGATTGCACCAGGCGGTGCAACCGCCTAGGCCAGGAGGTGCAACCGCCAGGGCTGTGTCTCCCAGCGAGACTGGGCGGTGCAACCGCCCCAGCCAGGAGGTGCAACCGCCCAGAGCTCAGTCTTCGAGCTAGACTGGGCGGTGCAACCTCCCTGACAGAGAGGTAGCACCGCCTGAGCTCGGTCTTCGAGCTCAGGCAGAGAGGTGCAACCGCCTCAATCAGGAGGTGGCACCGCTTGGGGCTCAGTCTCCGAGCCAGACTCAGGCGGTGCAACCGCCCCTGACAGAGAGGTGCAACCGCCTGGGCTCAGTCTCCGAGCTCTGCCAGGCGGTGCAACCTCTCCAGTCAAGAGGTGCAACCGCCTGATCCCGAAATTCCAGGATTTGATCGTTTTGAGCTCCAAATTTGAACTGGGTTGGGGCCTATAAATACCCCACCCATTCGGCACTGAAAAGATATAGATCCACACCAAATTCTTGATCTTTTCAGTGATTCTAAGAGCTCAAATTTGTGTAAAGTCCAAAAGTTCTCCTCTTTCTGTTCTTCAAGTCTTGAGTTGTAAAGAGAGGAGAGAAAGGATCTGTAAGGGTTGTCTCCTGAGCCCGTCAAAAGGAGAGAAACTGTAAAGGGCAGTTAGCCTTAGCCCATTGAAGGAAGGCAGCTAGTTGGCGTTGGTGACCTCGCCGGAGGAGGAAGCCAAAAGTGGAGTAGGTCAAGACTGACCGAACCACTCTAAATCTCTGGTTTGCTTTTACTTTGAGCACTTTATCATTACTGCAAACCTCCTACATTGCTACTGCCCTCTGCGTGTTTACGAACGAGTCTCTAAGTTCTGATCTTTCCGAATCTGCATTCAGACGTAAATCGGTGTTTTCGTACGATCTTTACACTGCAGTTTACACTTACGCTTTGATTCCATTTATAACTGCAAATTGCTTTCTGTGTATTCATAAAACGCTTTTCAAAGTTCAAAACTGCGTTTAGACGTAAAATTACGTTTAGATGTAAAACTGCGTTTAGACGTAAAACTGCGTTTAGACGGAAAACTGCGTTTAGACGTAAAACTTCGTTTAGACGCAAAACTGCGTTTAGACGTAAAACTGCGTTTAGACGTAAAACTGCGTTTAGACGCAAAACTGCGTTTAGACGTAAAACTGCACTTAAACGTAAAACTGCACTTAGACGTAAAACTGCGTTTAGACGCAAACTGCGCTCAAACGCAAACTGCGCTTAGACGCAAACTGCGCTCAAACGCGCAAAACCGCGCTTTAGACGCAAACGCGCTTTTAAACGCATAAACTGTGTTTTTAGACATAAACCGCGCTTAGAGACACAAACTGTGTTTAGACGCAAACTGTGTTTAGACGCAAACTGTGTTTAGACGCAATCTGCGCTTAGACGCAAACTGCGCTTAAATGCAAACTGCGCTTAGACGCAATCTACATTTAGACGCAAACTACATTTAGACGCAAACTGCGTAAACTACAAACTGTGAATCGGCATTTACATCGAAATCGTTTTTATCGGACGAACGCGGCTTTTGTTTTTAAATCGCTGAAAGTTTTCCGCTGCACTAATTCACCCCTCCCCTCTTAGTGCTCTCGATCCTAACAAATATCCCATGGTCCTTGAGGAACTGAGTAAACTCTGTACTTAAGTATTCACCTCCTCGATCTGATCGAAGAGTTTTGATACTCTTTCCAGTCTGATTCTCTACCTCATTCTTATACTCTCTGAATTTCTCAAAGGCCTCACTTGTACTTCATTAAGTACACATATCCATACCTTGAGAAATCATCAGTAAATGTAATGAAGTAGGAGTAACCTCCAATGGCATGAGTTGAGGTCGACCTCGCCAACAGCTAATACAGCAACTTTTGCTCCATTACCCATCTTGAGGTCCGTCTCGCCTCTCTGTAGTCTCATAGGCCTTGCCAGAACCTGCAACGAATTGCATATATGATAAGCACTACCGGTATCCAATACCCATGTGTTATCATAAGAGTCTGACAAATGGAGACTCATCATGAATGTACCTGAAGCTTCATCAAGCTTTTGTTTCGCCCTTTCTGCAAGGTACTCTTTGCAGTCTCTCTTCCAATGCCCATCTTTACCACAGTGGAAGCACTGGCCTTTGTCCTTTGCTGGGTCTTTCTTAGCAACCTTTGCTTTACCTTGTTTGCCCTTGCCCTTTCCCTTCTTAAGGGACCTTTCTGCTTTCCTTTTCTTTCTGGTCTCACTAGTGTAGAGAACTGGCTTCTCTTTCTTAATAGTACTCTCTGCCTCCCTCAACATATTGAGGAGCTCTGGGAGAGTCACCTCAAGCTTGTTCATATTAAAATTCATTATGAACTGTGAAAAGGAATCTGGTAGGGACTGAAGCACAATGTCCACACACAAGTTATCCTCTAGGACCATTCCTAGACCCGTGAGTTTCTCTATCCACTCAATCATCTTTAGGACATGGTTTTGAACCGGTGTCCCCTCGGTCACCCTAGCGGAAAAGACTCTTGGATATCTCATATCGTTGAGTCCTTCCCCTGTTCCTCAAACAATTTTTTTAGGACATGTAGGAGAATGGATCGGCATCCATCTTTTCATGTTGTCTCAGAACTCTGGAGGCATAGAGCCCAACATATAGCACTGAGCAAGAGTGGAGTCATCAATGTACTTCACGTAGCGGCGATCTCATCCTCGCTTACCCCTTCTTCGGGCGTAGGCATCATCGTATCAAGGGCGCATACGATTTTTCTCCGTTGAGAGAACAATTCAAGGATTCTGAGCCAATCCGTATAATTTGGACCAAGAAGGCGGTTGACATCAAGTATGCCACGTAAAGGGATTTGAAAGGCGACATTTTCTGAAAATAAAGATGTAGCATAAATGAATAACATGCAGATTTTGCAAGAAATAAACTATCAAGATATGGACTTCTATCTTAATATGCTCCCACTATTTTACTAACGAGTCACGCGACACCCAAAGACGTGAAACGGAAGTCTCCGATGGACTTCTAGTGGGGATCGGGATCAATCACGCGTCTTAGTGTAACCTCGAGGGACTCGACCAATCACACTAAGCCTAAAAGGTAGGCAACTCTTGCCGATCACAACTCCTTGTGATTCCCGTCCTGTTCGGCCTCCGAATCACCATGGCCTCGAGGGACTCAACCAACCATGATGCTCGGTTAAGTCAACACCTTCGTTATAAGATGAGTTTGATTTGATGATATACCCTCGAGGGACTCGACCAAGCATACCATGTCCTCAGGTCACCGGTGACATATCTATGTCGTAAGCAAGATAGCGAATCACGATATAGGTGAGTCTCGAGGGACTCGACCAACTCAACCTACACCGGGAATCGGTTCCTACTCATAACGATGGAAGGCCACGTGGGTCAATCTAATTGCCTCACGTTTATCGACTTAATATTATCGAGAGATGTTTATATAATTTGGTCACCTATTATGACATGTCACACATATACATATTTAATATATATCTACATCGCATGCAAATATATATACATATCTAGTATGTGTATAAGCAATCACATCAGATGATCATGGACCACAACCTAATATGATTAAGCCCGAGCCAGTAGGCCCAATCACTCACATCAAGATCTATGTGTGCAACGATGCATCTCCATGCCCTGTGATCATCCATCTCGTCCTCGTCGGTTCCGTCGACATCTTGATGCATCACGATCGTCCGTCTCGTGGGTCCCGCTATCGCATCCACGCTCCCGCTGCGCCTCCTCATGTGATTACAACTTAATCATTGGCACGCAGGCCCGACAATAAACGAAAAATATAATGGAGGTTCACAGACCTCAATAATAATAATCACAAGTACACACATCACACGGTCCATGATCATCCGTCCACACATCATACATCACATTTATAAATAATCATCATCATGTAGGACTACTAGATAATAATAAAAAATAATAATCAACTAAACTTTTTAATTAATTAATATTTTTCTGAAATCAGGGACATGTAGGGAATTTCTCAATTCCTAAGGGTATTTTCGTAATTTGGACAAAAAACAGAAACTGGAATTTCTCAAATTCACAGGGGCAAAACTGTCCTTTTGCCCAAAATCCTAATTCCCTCTCTGCTGCTGCCGCCGCCGCCCTGGGCGGCGGCCCAGGAAGCGAGGGAGGGGAAAGCCCGCCTGCCGACGACTGCACGCCATTGAGGAGCCGCGGCATGCCGGTGCAGTCGGGGGGGGGGCGCCGCCTCCTGGGCCGGTTCTGCCCATGAGGCAGCGCCCATGGCGGTGCTGCCTGCCTTGGCGGCCGCCCCTGGGGGTTTTTGCTAGTGGGAGTGACCCTGCGGCAGGCGCCGCCTGCCTGTGGTGCCCTCGACCCGCCGTTGCTGCGCCCATGGTGGCGTCTCTGCCCCATGAGGTCAGCGACATGGCGCCTCTACCCGCTGGCTACCAGCCCCCGCCGACCAAAGCCCTGCTGCAAAGAGACCGGCCGACGGTTGCTGCGAACCGGCCAGCTTGCGCATCGCGCCGGTGGTTTGTGGTTGCCGGTCTGGGCTGCTTGGGCTTTGCAGATCGAGGGCAGCAACTGTTGTTGCCCTTCCTCGCTTTTGCGTCAACGATTTTGATGTCAATATTCTTCCTAAACACAACACACGCAGTTCAAAACCAATCATTCGCACGAACAACCTGGCTCTGATACCACTGTTGGGAAATCAAGGGGGGCGACATCATATGCGCAGCGGAAGAACAAGAAAACAAAAATCCCCGATTCCCAAAAAGATGTTCGTCATCGTGCGAAGATTGGTGCGTAAAAATCCGCAAAAACACAAAACTGCGTATAGAGATTGTGTTACCTAGGGAGACGTATATCCCTGTTTCCTTGCAGATCCTTAGGAGAGGGTGAAGGAGTTCAAGCGTCCTCCTCTCTAGCGGTGATCCACATAGCAAGGTTGCGACGACCCTCCTCAAAAACTCCAGGCCTCTAAGGTGGAGAGGGAGAGGAGAATAGGAAAGGCAAGCAAAGACTCTGGCCTATGAGGCTGTGAATTCCTCCTATTTATAGAGATCCCGTGTCAAACCCTAATGGGTCCTTCCCTAGTGGGTATTGGATCTGCATCCAATAAGACAAGGGCTCCGTCGGATATCTCATATCCGAACCTCTACTCATCGCAATGCCTACCATATGTGTATGACCCTCTAGGCCCAATATCGAGCTGGCCGTGAGTCATACCTGTCATAACTCCTTCTAACTCAGTGAATTATTATCTCTGGAATAATTCACTCAACTCATCGACTACGGACGTACTAGGCCACTACGCCGTAGTCCCCAGACGATACAGGGGAATCCAATCCATTGGACTTGTCTGTCCTTAGTTACCATGTACCTATAGTCCCTCATCCATCTAATATCCCAGAGACCAGATATCGATCGAGCATGGTGTTGTCGGACCCATACGGTTTCTACTCGAAGTCTCGCTCTAATCGGATTCTCCGGAGAACTCTTTCTCTCTCAACCCGAATGACCCCGGCCGTGGATTTGTGCGAGCAAGAACACATGGGATATTCCTCTCATGACGCCGAGAGTGGATGATCCTCTATCGACACTCAATAGCCCTCGTAAGGTCGACTACCACTCCCAATGACCAGCTGTACTAGATCTGGGACAGCCAAACCTATAAGTCTGGTATCAAAGAGTGGAGCACTCATACAGGACATCCTTGGTGTCTCAAGTCTAAGGACCATATACACCACTAGGACTACGGAATCGCTGTCTGACAATAAGGCATCATCAACCATCTAGCATTCCGTAAGCGGATCAATCAGTAAACTCATTCTCCAATGAGCACTTGTACTGTATCCCTAGTGTCCCTACACGAGCAGCTATGAGACCAGCTGCATCCATCATATGGACGGGTATATAGCACACCAATCTATCCGGTTATCATGATGTCCCTCTCGAGTAACCTATGACCGGGATTATTTAGGATATGTGTTTAAAGGTGAATCGATCTCATTATTGTGATCTCATCACGATCCGATTCCCATTACACAAATCCAAGGACATCGCAATATATATATGCATTTATGCAATAGTTATAAAGTGATATACGTCAAAATATAATAAGCAAAAAGATTTTGTATCAAGTCACACGTGCCATCACTCACGTGATTGGCTTGCTGGGCACCTATGACTAGCACCATGTTCAGTGGGACGGACTACACCTACTGGAAGACCCGAATGAGGATCTTTCTTATTTCTATGGATTTTGAACTATGGAATCTTGTCGAAAATGGATTTTCAAAGTCTTCTCTTCCAATGATCGATCGGAAAGAATTGGAGAAGAAGGCTTTCGCTCTTAATGCAAAGGCTATGAATGCCTTATTTTGTGCACTTGATAAAAACGAGTTTAATCGTGTTTCAACTTGTGAAACCGCATTTGATATTTGGCACACACTCGAAGTGACTCACGAAGGCACAAGTAGAGTGAAAGAGTCAAAAATCAATCTGCTGTTACATTCTTTTGAACTTTTCCGGATGAAACCGAGTGAAACCATTGGCGACATGTTTACCCGTTTCACGGATGTCGTCAACGGTCTAAAAGGACTCGAAAAAAGCTTTTCGGATTTTGAGCTCGTAAATAAGATACTAAGATCCCTTCCTAAGAGTTGGGATCCTAAAGTCACTGCTATTCAAGAGGCAAAAAATCTGCGCAACTTCCCTCTTGAAGAACTAATCGGGTCGTTAATGACCTACGAAATGACTTGTAAAGCTCATGAAGAGCAAGAAGACATCCTTCGAAAGAACAGGAAGGATATGGCACTTAAAACTTCAGAATGCCACTTGAGAGAAAACTCGAAGTGATGAGGACTGTGATGATGACTTAGCACTTCTAACAAGAAAATTTAAAAAATTCTTTAAAAGAAATAAGTTTAAGAATGATGCAAAAAATAAACTTAAACCCAAGAAGGACCAAGTTATTTGCTATGAATGCAAAAAGCCGGGACACTACAAGAGTGATTGTCCCCAAGTCAAAAGGAGAACATCAAAGAAGAAGGCGCTTCAAGCAACATGGGATGACTCGAGCGCATCCAAAGAAGAGGAGTCCAACACCGAGCAAGTTGCTCATTATGCCTTAATGGCCATCGGAGACAAGGTAACAAATTTAATAGATGCAGATTTATCATTTGATGAATTATTGAATGCTTTCCATGAATTATTTGATGAATGTAAGACTATTAGTAGAAAATATAAATTGCTAAAAAAGGAGCATGATAGTCTTATTCGTAATTTCGATAAGTTAAAAGCTGAACATCATGATAGTTTAAGCTCATGCATAAAATGTCATGATCTAGAAACCTTCCAAAAGGAAAACATGCTACTTAAGGACACCTGGAAGAAATTCGAGGTTGGTAGCAAGTCTTTAAACATGATCCTTGCAAACAAGGGTCACGTTCCCAAAAGAAGTGGAATTGGATTTGTGAGAAGTCCTTACCAAAATCCAACCACCTTCATAAAGGGCTCCATCTTACATGTTCGACATCAAGACAAATGTAACTTCTGTTGCAAATTCGGACACAAGACGTATTATTGTCCATTCAAGAAAATAAGTCCAAACAAATTGATTTGGGTTTCTAAAGGAACCATGATAAATTCTATGCAACATGATAGACAATTTAGATCTATTTGTGAGGGAACCAAAAGCAAATGGGTACCTAAAAATCATCCTTTCTTGTAGAAAACTAAACTACCGCAAGCTAGGAGCAAGAGATGGTACCTTGATAGTGGATGCTCAAGGCATATGACCGGAGATCCATCTCAATTCTTTAAGCTCACTAGCATAGACGAAGGCTATGTCACCTTCGGAGACAACAACAATGGTAAAATCATTGGCAAAGGAACCATAGGTAACAAATCCAACTTCTTTATTGAAGATGTTTTGTTAGTTGATGGTTTAAAACATAACCTCTTGAGCATTAGTCAATTATGTGATAAAGGATATATTGTTAAATTTGAATCTAATGCTTGCATCATTGAAAAACCACACAAAAACATATCTATGATTGCATTAAAACGAAATAACGTATACACTATTGACATCAATGATTTGTGTAATGAAATGTGTTTTTCTGTTCTGAATGAGGATGCTTGGATATGGCATAGAAGATTAGGTCATGCTAGCATGAAACTAATCACTCAAATATCATCTAAAGAACTTGTAAGAGGAATTCCTCATATCAAGTTCATCAAAGATCATGTATGTGATGCTTGTCAATTAGGAAAACAAATTAAGGGTAGTTTCAAATCTAAGAATCAGATAAGCACCTCTAGGCCCTTACAATTGATCCATATGGACTTGTTCGGACCAATCTCCACATCAAGCCTAGGAGGTAGCAAATACGCCTTCGTCATCGTGGATGACTATAGCAGATACACATGGACTTACTTCTTAAAACAGAAAAGTGAATGCCTTAGATATTTTGCCAAGTTTTGTAAACTTGTTCAGAATGAGAAAGGTTCTATGATTTCATCAATTAGAAGTGACCATGGTGGTGAATTTCAAAACCATGATTTCCAGGAATTTTGTGAACTCAATGGATACAACCATAATTTCTCTACTCCTAGAAATCCTCAACAAAATGGAGTAGTAGAAAGAAAAAATCGGAATTTACAAGAAATGACAAGAACCATGTTGAATGAACACAACCTACCCAAATATTTTTGGGCCGAAGCCATAAATACTGCATGCTACATTTTGAATAGAGTTCTAGTAAGACCCTTACTAACCAAAACTCCCTATGAGTTGTGGAACAACAAAAAACCCAATGTTTCATATTTTAAAGTCTTTGGGTGTAAGTGTTTTATCTTGATTGAAAAGGATAACTTAGGAAAATTTGATGCAAAATCCGATGAAGGAATCTTTCTTGGTTATTCTTCAGTTTCTAAAGCCTTTCGTATCTTCAATAAAAGGACTTTAATTATCGAAGAATCCATTCATGTTGTTTTCAATGAGATTTTCGAAATCAGGAAAAATGATCTTGATGATGATGTTAATTTTGATTCCTTTAATTTAAATGAAACCCCTTCTCCAACTAGCAACTTGGATGCATCCACTTCCGAAACATCCTTACCCAAGGATTGGAAGTATGTAGATGCTCATCCCAAGGAGCTAATCTTAGGAGACACATCAAAGGGGGCTCAAACACGATCTTCTCTTAAAAATTTTTGTACGAACGCCGCCTTCCTCTCCCAAATTGAACCCAAATGTGTTGACGAAGCTATGAAAGATAATTCATGGATTATCGCAATGCAAGATGAATTGAATCAATTTGAGAGAAATGAGGTGTGGAAGCTTGTTCCTAGGCCAAATGATCGTTTAGTAATTGGTACTAAATGGGTCTTCAGAAACAAGCAAGATGAAAATGGTATCGTGGTTAGAAACAAGGCTAGATTAGTGGCCAAAGGTTTTAACCAAGAAGAAGGTATCGATTATGATGAAACCTTTGCTCCTATGGCTCGATTGGAAGCCATAAGGATGCTCCTTGCCTACGCTAGTAGTAATAATTTTAAGTTGTTTCAAATGGATGTTAAAAGCGCTTTTTTAAATGGCTTTATTTCCGAAGAAGTTTATGTTGAACAACCTCCTGGATTTGAAAATGATAGCCTCCCTAATCATGTGTTTAGATTAACTAAAGCTCTCTATGGTTTAAAACAAGTCCCAAGGGCTTGGTATGAGAGACTTAGTTCTTTTCTTATCGAAAATAATTTCACAAAAGGCAAGGTTGATACTACATTGTTCATCAAGAATTTTGAAAATAATTTTCTCATTGTTCAGATTTATGTTGATGATATTATCTTTGGCTCTACAAATGAATCTCTTTATGAATCGTTTGCTAAAACTATGAGTCGTGAATTCGAAATGAGCTTAATGGGAGAATTAACATTTTTCTTAGGCTTATAAATCAAACAACTAAGCAATGGCATCTTTATTAGTCAAACTAAATATGCTATGAATTTATTGAAAAAATTCAATATGAACAACTCAAAGGCTATTAACACTCCTATAAGCACCTCCACTAAGTTAGAAATTGATGAAAGTGGAGAAAGCTTCAATAAAAAAACTTATAGGAGTATGATAGGAAGTTTACTTTACCTCACTGCAACCAGACCAGACATCATGTTCAGTGTAGGACTTTGTGCTAGATTTCAATCAAACCCTAAGATATCTCATCTCAAAGCAGTTAAAAGAATACTTAGATATCTTAATGGTATCACAAATCTAGGATTATGGTACCTAAAATCAGAGAATTTTGAGTTAATTGCTTATGCTGATGCTGACTTTGCTGGCTGTAGACTAGATAGAAAAAGCACATCAGGATCATGTCAATTTTTAAGAAATGCCCTTGTTTCCTGGTCATCTAAGAAACAAAACTCGGTTGCACTAACAACAACCGAAGCTGAATATATTGCAGCTAGTGCATGTTGTGCACAAGTTGTATAGATGAAAAACACCTTAGAAGATTACAAAGTTAATCTTAAAAATATTCCCATCAAATGTGATAACACAAGTGCAATATGCTTAACAAAGAATCCTATACAACACTGAAGAACAAAACATATTGATATTAGACATCACTTTATACGAGATCATGTTGCTAATCATGACGTAACCATAGAGTTTATTGATACTAAACATCAACTAGCTGATATTTTTACAAAACCTCTAAGTGAAGAACAATTTGATTTCATAAGAAGAGAATTAGGAATGTTGATGTGTCCGAATAGACAAACTAGTTAAAACTATTTTTTCGGACTTTATTGAATGATCAAATCACTTGATTGCCATTACATAACATGTGTTGAAATGTTTTGTCTTCATGATAATATTTGAAAATCTGTAGCATAATCTTGTCCGAATGCATCTCATTATCCGAATGCTATAAATCAGATTTTCTCGTACACTTTTATGAAAAATATGTTTCTGAAATAGATTTGATGAAGTGATTCCTGCGTATGAATTCCATCTTGAAATATCTTTACTTGTACAAAGGATTATAACAAAAAAGGGGGGAAGAAGTATTCAAAGCAATCTATGTATAATGCCTTCCTCTATAAGCTTGCTTAGATTATTTTCCTGGTATCACAATTACCAAGCTTTTTGTTGATGACAAAAGGGGAGAAATATATGATATGATTATGCCATGCTTGCATCACCGAGAAATATATGAATTGATGCTATAAACACTGCTATGATTATGCCATGCTTGCATCACCGAGAAATATATGAATTGATAAACACTGATGCTATGATTATGCCATCCTTGCATCACCAAGAGATATATGAACAGATGCTATAGTTTGCATTATGCCTTGAGTTATACCTTACCACGTGAAGAAATGCAAAACTTGAAAAAATTTGAAATGTGTACATCATGTAATGATATCAAAATATTACTTCACAGCTTTACATGTTGATATTCAACTACATGATGAATAGTTACAATCACCATCATATAAAATCTGATGATGGATGTCAAGCCTTGACATCATCCTTAGAGAGATACATCATGATGGGTATCATGATGGGAGTATTGATAAGTTTAAATGAAATAACTTATCAATATGTCGCTTAAATTCTTAGGTCTTGAATTCAAGGTTGACTTATCTCAATTATGGCATATAGACAGGGGGAGTTAAGGATAACTCCATTATCAATTGATTGTCATCATCAAAAAGGGGGAGATTATTGAATCTCGGATTTTGATGATGAAGTCAATTGTCATTTGTTGCCTAATCTATGTGTTGAGATAAGTGTGCAGGATTAACTACGATGAAAGTTAGACAAGCAACAGGAGTTGTGCCGGAGTCAAGTCAATGATCACGTTGGGAGTTCGAGAGTTCGACGGAAGTTCGGACAGTCGTCGGAGGTTCTGTGGGAACAGATCCGAGAAGTCCAGAAGCTTGCCAAGCGAAGCTCGTCGGAACTCGCCAAGAGGATCGTCGCAAGTCCAGGAGTTTGCCGAAAGTCCGCAGGAGCATCATCGAGGGTTCATCGGATGATCGACGGAAGTTCGCCGGAAACTCACCGGAAGAAGCGATTAACGCACCGAAGCAAAGCTGCAGAGATTGTCTTAGAAGTAATTGTAGTTAGCACGTTGATTAAGTTGGAAATGGGAGGTGATCCCATTAGTTTAATCTTGGGGCAATTGGGCCCATGAAAAATCAAAATTGGGCCAAATGGAGCTACCCATTCGGACCCTGATTGCACCAGGAGGTGCAACCGCCCAAGCCAGGAGGTAGCACCGCCTGGGCTAAGTCTCCCAGGGAGACTGGGCGGTGCAACCGCCCCAGCCAGGAGGTGGCACCGCCTGGGCTCAGTCTCCGAGCGAGACTGGGCGGTGCAACCTCCCTTGATAGAGAGGTATTACCGCTTGAGCTCGGTCTTCGAGCTCTAGCAGAGAGGTGCAACCGCCTCAGTCAGGAGGTGGCACCGCCTGGGGCTCAATCTCTGAGCTAGACTCAGGCGGTGCAACCGCCCCTGATAGAGAGGTGCAACCGCTTGGGCTCAGTCTTCGAGCTCTACCAGGCGGTGCAACCGCTCCAGTCAGGAGGTGCAACCGCCTGATCCCGGAATTCCGGGATTTGATCGTTTTGAGCTCCAAATATGAACTGGGTTGGGGCCTATAAATACCCCACCCATTCAGCACTGGAAAGATACAGACCTACACTGAAATCTTGATCTTTTCTGTGATTCTAAGAGCTCAAAATTGTTGTAAAAGCCCAAAAGTTCTCCTCCCTCTGTTCTTTAAGTTTTGAGTTGTAAAGAGAGGAGAGAAAAGTTCTGTAAGGGTTGTCTCCTGAGCCCGTCAAAAGGAGTGAAACTGTAAAAGGGCAGTTGGCCTTCGCCTATTGAAGGAAGGCCTCTAGTTGACGTCGGTGACCTCGTCGATGGAGGAAGACAAAAGTGGAGTAGGTCAAGGCTGACCGAACCACTCTAAATCTCGGTTTGCATTTACTTTGAGCACTTTATCATTTCTACAAACCTCCTAAATAGCTATTGCCTTCTGTGCTTTTACGAATGAGTTTCTAAGTTCAGATCTTTCCGAATCAGCATTTAGATGTAAATCGGCGTTTTCGTACGATCATTAGATTGCAGTTTACGTTTACATTTTAACTCCAATTATAACTGCAAACTGCCTTCTGTGGATTTTCAAAACATATCTCTAATTCAGATCTTTCCGAATCTGCGTTTAGACGTAAATCGGCGTTTTCGTACGATCATTACATTGCAGTTTACGTTTACGTTTTAACTCCAATTATAACTGCAAACTGCCTTCTGTGCATTTACAAAACATATCTCAAAGTTCAGTATCTTCAAAGTTGACGTTTAGACGTAAACCGGTTTTATCGTACAAACATCGCATTTCAGTTTGCGCTTGCATTCTGATTTTTATCATAAACAGCAAACTGCCTTTGTAGATTTACTCTAACGTTATCTCACTTAATCTTAAGCTAAAGGAGTCTAAGAATCTGGTTTTACATCGAAATCATCTTTGTCGCAGCTTTCGATTTTAATCGCCGAAAGTTTTCTGCTGCACTAATTCACCCCCCTCCCGCTCTTAGTGCTCTTGATCCTAACATGCCGCTCATTCGCTCAGCCAAAAATGGCTAGTTTTGCCCCGTTTTTGGGCAGTTTTGGCCTGTTTTTGGGTTGTTCTTGCGTGCCGTAGCGACCGTTGTGAGTGGAGCAAAATGTCAGCATCTCAGCACCCTAGAACCCCTCGGGTGGCACAGGGCTGGATGGGGCTTTCGAATAGCAGGGACGGTGTTGCCTCTCGCTTCACTCGCAGTCTGCCTATCGCCGCTCACTTGCTCAGCCAAAAATGGCCAGTTTTGGCCTATTTTTGGGCGGTTTTCGCTAGTTTTTGGGTAGTTCTTGCGTACCGTAGTGACCGCCGTGAGCAGAGCAAAATGTGATCCATCTCAGCACCTTGGAAACCCCCCAGGTGGCTAGGGCTGGATGGGGCTTTCGTATAGCAGGGACGATGTTGCCTCTCGTTTCGCTCGCTCTCTACCGCTCGCCGCTCGCTCGCTCAGCCAAAAATGGCCTGTTTTGGCCCCTTTTTTGGCAGTTTTGGCCAGTTTTTGGGTTGTTCTTGCGTGTCGCAGCAACCGTCGTGAGAGAAGCAAAACGTCAACCGTCTCATCATCCTGGAACCCCCTAGGTGGCACAGGGCTGGATGGGGCTTTCGTATAGAAGGGACGGTGCTGTCTCTCGCTTCGCTCGTTGTCCGCCTCTTGCCGCTCGTTCGCTCAGCCAAAAATGGCTAGTTTTGGCCTGTTTTTGGGTTGTTTTGGTCTATTTTTGGGTTATTCTTGCGTGCCGCAGCAACCATCATGAGCGGAGCAAAACGTCAGCCATCTCAGCACCCTGGAACCCCCCAGGTGGCCCAGGGCTGGATGGGGCTTTCGTATAGCGAGGACGATGCTGTCTCTCGCTTCACTCACTGTCCGCCGCTCGCTCGTTATCCGCCGGTCGATGCTTGCTCGCTCAGCCAAAAATGGCCAGTTATGGCCCGTTTTTGGGCAGTTTTTGCCTGTTTTTGGACTGTTCTAGCGTGCCGCGACGACCGTTGTGAGCGGAGCAAAACATCAGCCATCTCAGCACCCAGGAACCCCCTCGGGTGACACAAGGCTGGATGGGGCTTTCATATAGCAGGGACGGTGCTGCCTCTCGCTTCACTCGCTGTCCACTGCTAGTTCGCTCAGCCAAAAAAGGCCAGTTTTGGCCTATTTTTGGGCTGTTTTGGACTGCTTTTGGGCTGTTCTTGCATGTCGCGACGACCGTCGAGAGCGGAGCAAAACGTAAGCCATCTCAGCACCCTGGAACCCCCCGGGTGGCACCGGGCTGGATGGGGCCTTCGTATAGTTGGGACGGTGCTGCCTCTCGCTTCGCTCGCTGTCTTCCACTCACCGTCGCTCGCTCAGCCAAAAATGGCCTGCTTTGGTCCTTTTTGGGCCGTTTTGGCCTGTGTTTGGGCTGTTTTTGCGTGCCGTGGCGACCGTCATGAGCGGAGCAAAACGTCAGCCATCTCAGTACCCTGTAACCCCCTGGGTAGCACAGGGCTGGATAGGGCTTTCATATAGCAGGGACGGTGCTGCCTCTCGCTTCGCTCGCTGTCCGCCGCTCGTCGCTCGCTCGCTCAGCTTAAAATGGCTTGTTTTGGTCCTTTTTGGGCCGTTTTGGCCTGCTTTTGTGTTGTTCTTGCGTGCCACGGCGACCATCATGAGCGAAGCAAAACGTCAGCCATCTCTACACCCTGGAACCCCCCGGGTGGCACAGGGCTGGATGGGGTTTTCGAATAGAAGGGACGGTGCTGCCTCTCGCTTTGCTCATTGTCCGCCGCTCGCCACCAATTCGCTCAGCCAAAAATAGCCTGTTTTGGCCTGTTTTTGGGCTGTTTTGGACTATTTTTGGGCTGTTCTTGCGTGCTGCGGCGACCGTTGTGAGCAGAGCAAAACGTCAGCCATCTCAGCACCCTGGAACCCCCCGGGTGGCACTAGGCTGGATGGGGCTTTCGTATAGCTAGGACGGTGCTGCCTCGGGCTGAATTTGGGTTGTTCTTGCATGCCGCAATGACCGTCATGAGAGGAGGAAAACGTCAGCCATCTCAGCACCTTGGAACCCCCCGGGTGTCACAGGGCTGGATGGGGCTTTTGTATGGCAGGGATGGGGCTACCTCTCGCTTCGCTCGCTGTCTGCTGCTCGCCGCTCGCTCGATCAGCCAAAAATGGCCAGTTTTGGCCCGTTTTTAGGTAGCTTAGGCCAGTTTTTGGGCTGTTCTTGCGTGCCTCGGCGACCGTCGTGAGCGGAGCAAAATGTCAGCAATCTCAGCACCCCGGAACCCCATGGGTGGCACAGGGCTGGATGGTGCTTTCGTATAGTAGGGATGGTGCTGCCTCTCGCTTCGCTCGCTGTCCGCCGCTCGCCACTCGCTTGATCGACCAAAAATGGCCAGTTTTGGCCCTTTTTTGGGCAGCATTGGCCAGTTTTTGGGCTGTTCTTGTGTGCCGCGGTGATCATCATGAGCGGAGCAAAACATCAGTCATCTCAGCACCCTGGAACCCCTCAGGTGGCACAGGGCTAGATGGTGCTTTCGAATAGCAGGGACGGTTCTACCTCTCGCATCGCTCGCTGTCCACCGCTCGCCGTTCCCTCGCTCAGCCAAAAATGGCCAGTTTTGGCCCCTTTTTGGGTAGTTTTGGCTAGTTTTTGGGCTGTTCCTGCGTGCCACGGCGACCGTCGTGAGCAGAGCAAAACGTCAGCCATCTCAGCACCCTCGAATCCCTCAGGTGGCACAAGGCTGGATGGGGCTTTCGAATAGCAGGGACGGTGCTGCCACTCACTTCGCTCGTTGTCCGCCGCTCGTCCCTCGCTCGCTCAGCAAAAAATGGCCAGTTTTGGCCTATTTTTGGGTAGTTTTGGGCTGTTTTTGCGTGCCACGGCGACCGTCGTGAGCGGAGCAAAACGTCAGTCATCTCAGCACCTTGGAACCCCCTAGGTGGCACACGGCTAGATGGGGCTTTCGTATTGCAAGGAAGGTGCAGCATCTCGCTTCGCTCGTATCCACCGCTCGCCGCTCGCTCGCTCAGACAAAAATGGCTTGTTTTGGCCCCTTTTTTGGTTGTTTTGGCCTGTTTTTGGGTTGTTCTTGCGTGCTGCGTCGACCGTCGTGAGCGGAGCAAAATATCTGCCATCTCAGCACCCTGGAACCCCCCGGGTGGAACAGGGCTGGATGGGGCTTTCGTATAGCATGGACGGTGCTGACTCTCGCTTCGCTCGTTGTCCGTCGCTCACCGCTCGTTCGCTCAGCCAAAAATGGCCATTTTGGGCTGGTTTGGCCTGTTTTTGGGCTGTTCTTGCGTGTCGCGGCGACCGTCGTGAGCGGAGCAAAATGTCGGCCATCTCAGCACCCTGGAACCCCCCGGGCGGCACAGGGCTGGATGGGGCTTTCGTATAGCAGCGGTGGTGCAGCCTCTCGCTTCGCTCGTTGTCCGTCGCTCGCCGCTCCCTCGCTCAGCCAAAATTGGCCTGTTATGGCCCGTTTTTGGGTAGTTTTGGCTTGTTTTTGGGCTGTTCTTTCGTGTTGTGACGACCATCGTGAGCGGAGCAAAATGTCAACCATCTCAGCACCCTAGAACCCTCTCGGGTGGCATAGGGCCGGATTGGGCTTTCGTATAACAGGGATGGTGCTGCCTCTCGCTTCGCTGGCTGTCCACCGCTCGCCGCTAGTTCGCTCAGCCAAAAATGGCCAGTTTTGGCCTATTTTTGGGTTGTTTTGGACTGTTTTGTGATGTTCTTGCGTGTCGCGGTGACCGTCGTGAGCGGATCAAAACGTCAGCCATCTCAGCACCCTGGAACCCCCCGGGTGGCACAGGGCTGGATAGGGCTATCATATAGCAGGGACGGTGCTGCCTCTCGCTTCGCTCGCTGTCCGCCGCTCGACGCTCATTCGCTCAACCAAAAATGGCCAGTTTTGGCCAGTTTTTAGGTTGTTTTGGCTAGTTTTTGGGCTGTTCTTGCATGCCACGTCGACCATCGTGAGCAGGGACAATGCTACCTCTCACTTCGCTCACTGTCCACCACTCGCCTTTTTGCTCATTGTCCACCGCTCACTCGCTCAGCCAAAAATGGCCAGTTATGGCCCGTATTTGGGCAATTTTGGCCTGTTTTTGGGCTGTTCTTGCGTTCCGCGACGACCGTCATGAGCGGAGCAAAACGCCAGCCATCTCAGCACCCTGGAAGCCGCCGGGTGGCACAGGGCGGGATGGGGCTTTCATATAGCAGGGACGGTGCTGCCTCTCTCTTCACTCGATGTCCGCCGCTCGCCGCATGCTCGCTCAACCAAAAATGGCCAGTTTTGGCTTGTTTTTGGGATGTTCATGCGTGTCGCGGTGAACGTCATGAGCGGAGCAAAACGTCAGCCATCTCAGCACCCTGGAACCCTCTGGGTGGCACAGGGCTGGATAGGGCTTTCGTATAGCAGGGACGGTGCTGCCTCTCGCTTCGCTCACTGCCCGCCGCTCGCCGCTCATTCGCTCAGCCAAAAATGGCCAGTTTTGGCCCGTTTTTGATCTATTTTAGCTTGTTTTTGGGCTATTCTTGCATGCCACGGCGACCATCATTAGCGGAACAAAACGTCAGCCATCTCAGCACCCTGGAACCCCATGGGTGGCATAGGGCTGGATGATGCTTTCGTATAGTAGGGACGGTGCTACCTCTCACTTCGCTCATTGTCCGTCGCTCGTTCGCTCTGCAAAAAATTGCCAGTTATGGCCCGTTATTGGTTAGTTTTGACATGTTTTTCGGCTGTTCTTGTGTGTCGCGGCGACCGTCGTGAGCGGAGCAAAACATCAGCCATCTCACCACCCTAGAACCCCCTCAGGTGGCTTAGGGCTGGATGGGGCTTTCGTATAGTAGGGACAGTGCTGCCTCTCGCTTCGCTCATTGTCCACTGCTCGCCGCTAGTTCGCTCAGCCAAAAATAGCCAGTTTTGGCCTGTTTTTGGGCTGTTTTTGACTGTTTTTGGGCTTCTCTTGCGTGTCGCGGCGACCGTCATGATCGGAGCAAAACGTCAGCCATCACAGCACCATGGAACCCCCCGGGTGGCACAGGGCTGGATGGGGCTTTTGTATAGAAGGGACGGTGCTGCCTCTCGCTTCGCTCGCTGTCCGTCGCTCTGTCACGGACAAACTTCTAAACAGGATATTTGATGTAATGCTTATGTATGTCCGTGTCTTTTGGTATGTTCATGCTTTGTACAGCATCTAGAGGGACGACCGAAGGCTTAATAGTCCCATTTTAGTTGGGTTGGTGGCCACTTTAGGCTTATAAATAAAGGTTGTATCATGTGGACACGTGTAAGAGATTTTCGGTCTGTAATAGACCATTTTACCCTTTGTTGTGCAACTGTTCAGAGCTTGTAAAGTCTGTTTGTAATTTGCATTGTCTATGAAGTGTTTTTCTGTGATGTTTTCTTATGGATCCCAAGTGAGGCGTTTTCTCTATCCTGTTATCTCTTTTGTGGGTCCTAAGGGACCATGGGAGGCTTCGTGGAGGCTGACCCTTGCGGACGGACATGCAAGGGTGCCGCACGACTTAGGCAAAACCAACTAAGTCCGTGACAGATGGTATCAGATCGGGACAAGCACTCATAGAAACACTTAGCATGCAAACGTGGGAGACCTAGCGGGGCTACGTTGAGGGCAGTCAGCACAAGCGCGACCGTTTGAGGGAAAACGGGCATGGAGATGTAGGGAAAAGGAGTCGCTCGGAGGAGCGGGCATCTGAGATTGGCATTCAGAGGAATGGCCAATCCTTCGTGCAAGAGGCACCATGAGAACAGACAAGCTTGGAAAAATGCGAAGCGCACAAAGGTTGGGATGGCTGAGTTTGAGCTACGGCTTAACATTGACAACCATATTTGATGGTGCTCAAGGCAAGCGAGGCGCTTGGTAAAGGATGAGACCATGCAAGGTGGAATGAGTTGGTCAACGACCAAAAGAGTTATGCAAAGCTCACAGAGGTGAGGGGAATTGCTAGCTCGAAGAATTTGGTACTCATGCATGGGCTTGTATGCAGACGATGGAATGTTCATGGCCATCCCAAGGCGACCGAAACTCGGTGCCATGGAGCATTGAAACTTTCTCTTCAACATGTGAAGGATACGTCCGTAGGAGGCTGAAGTGTGCAATGAGTTCAGCATGTTGTAAGGCCTTGAGTGGTGCAGCAGGGGCTGCATTGACGTGGAGTCAAAATATAGCAAGGGCGTTTGCAGGAGGCAGAACAATGCACAGTTTGTTCAGCAGATCGGAGTAGTCCAAGGGGATGGTGGTCTCCGAAACGAAGAGAGATGTTGCTCCAATGGGACAGTTATCCAGGAGGGATAAGTCCCGGCTCTCCAGAGAGAGAATCATGTGGGACGGACCTCACAAGTTGAGGAGGAGTACCTCAACAAACAACAACTCCACGAAGCTCAATGGACTGAGCAAGCGGCGAGGAGTCGTCGCATGATCTCGCTTGAGAGAATGCATTACGAGATCAAGTGGGGGAGCGACCCAAAGCAACACAAATGAAGGCACACTTGGAGTCGATATGGAGATCGGACTCAAGGGAGGGCTGACCCGTGGAATGGTGGGCGCGAGGGCCACCATTAACTCAATGCAAAAACGAGGAGCGGAGTAATTTGGGTGTAACTTGGCGAAGTACCCAAGCCGCAGGAAGGGAGCCAGCATAGAAGATGGAACATGGAGCAGAGGCATAGTACATTCCTTGGACAGAGGTCAAGGACATGAACTCTTGCAGAGGCAAGAGCAGGATCATGTTGTTCCATAGGTCATTCATTCTGTCAGAGTATACTCATCTTGCATGGTGCCAAAGACGAAGGGAGCTTTTGGGCACATGCACCTTATCTTGGAGGAGCATTTAATGGAAGAACTAAGGCGACTCAATTTGCGGAGGCGAAGTTGGGTTTAGAAGGCCTTAGCACGGGGCAAGAGGACGCAGAGGCGGGTACTCTTGAAGAATATGTCATAGTGTTGTCATTCAAGTTGCTATGAAGGAAGCGGTGCACAACGAAGATTGTACTGGTAGGAGCAGAGGCCCAGGATCCAGACAATGGTGCACTAATTGCAGCAAAGTCGAGGGACTTCGGGAGCTACTAGGCGACGGACTGTCCTAGAGTGGTGCTTCATCGAGGTGTGACCCAAGAGTGGGTGGATGAAAGTCGATGGCCAAAGGAGCGAACAAAATCGAAAGTGGAAGAGACCTTGCGATGTATTGGCAGAGGCCACACATGGAGGGACCACAATTCGAGTTCATCCCACAAGGATCAGAATGCAATAGAGATGTCACCAGGAGGCGACATGGTGCAGCGGATCGTGGTGGAACAGTTCGTGGCAATGTGATACACACAATCTTGCCCCGTGAGGGACTAGATCATACGGAGGTATGATCGGGAGCTACTGGAAGCTCCACTTCGGTGAACAACACGACGGCAAGAAGGGCTATGGATTCAAGGAGTGAAGGCCATGGTACCGCAGAGGCAGGTCTTCCGTGCGTGCATCGAATTTTGCATCGGATGAAAGCCTTGGTCATCAGCATATGGGGGCTGTGTTCCATCAAGGGAAAAGTTCGAATGCAAGTACTAGTGAGTCTCATGGGAGGGACTTGATCATACAGCGGTATGATCGAAGCAGCTGAGAGTTGGATTGCTCCAGAGCTCATATTCGCTTAAGGGAGCCCGACAAGTCAGAGGACAAGGTCGAGTAAGCGAACGTTGCTACCAAGGAAGCTAAGGAGAACAGAATTGGTGCAAACCCTACAACGTGATGGCAGAGGCCGTGCATGGGAGTTGTAGTCTGTCTTTCCATCGACCAAAGGGAGCTGCTTGGAGAACAAAGAGGTGTTGAAGCAGGGGGTTGAAAGGGGCGAGGAAGCGACGACGAGTCCAGAGGGAAGCTACCCAAAATCAAGCATTAGATAGAATGGAGGTGGACTCGGAGGAGTACCACAGAGGCATATCTACTGATTATGAAGAAAAGGGATGCAGATGCGAGGCGACGGATAGTAGTGCCATGGGCATGGCAGTGCCATGGTACCGCAGAGGCGGGACTTCCGTGAAAGTCATTGATCCCTTGCTCTCATGGAGGGAGAGCGCTTGATCATGAAATGGGCCGAGGAGGTGGAGCATGTAGAGGCAAACTCCAAGTACCGAGACAAGGCTGAAGGGCAGAGGCCAAGGAACTCCGTAAGACCGGTGTCAATGAGTTTCTCATCAAGATAGCCGAAAGTGAAGGACTTTGGGTCATGCAAGAGTGCACGACCAAGGAACGAAGTAGTCAGTACACGGTGCTGTACCTTCGCTACTTAGGGGAGTAGGCGGCAAGGTTGATGGAGAAGACGGTACAATCCCAGAGGCGACTAAGTCTATTAGAGAATTACTCCAAGTTGGGGTGAAAACTTCCTGCATTCCAGAAGTTCGATGGCATTGAGAAGGTGAATCACAGTAGCTAACTCAACGCAAGGAGTGCAAACACTTCAAGTGCTTCAGAAGTGGGAGCAAAGAGCAGGCGAAGGCTAGTAACCAGCTCGATGCATGGAGTACAACCTCGAGAAGGCGGGCGAAGTCAAGTAACCTTTGCCTTCTCAACCCTTAAGAGAATGGGCGAAATCGAGTACCCCAATTTTCTTATATATCCAGTAGAGGAGCTCTGCATAAGTTCAAAGACCCTTCGAAGATAATGGAAGATAATAGTTGTCAAATCCTCACCAACGGTGATCAGTGCTACTGAGAGTAGATTGTCCGCTTCATTTCCCAACGAAATGCCAATCGAAAGCGGAAGTGATGCGAACCTACTTGGATGTGACAACTAAGTGAAAGAAGAGTCAATGAGCAAATTTTGTGGAGGAAGGACCCAAAACTTCAGAAGTTTGCGAGACGATGCTCGTTAAAGCTCCAACAAGCATCCACCCAGTTCAAGCAGCATGAGGCATTTGAGAGACTAGTGCAGTAAGGATGGTCTTTTTCTTCATTTGGAGGATTCGTAGGAATCAATAAGGATCAACACAACTCAGCCAACCCCACACTAGAGTCAGAGTCATTGGCGAGTTGAAGCAGGAAGGCGGATCAAAGGTTCGACTACTCACAAACAGCAATGGAGAGCAGCTAGGAGCCAAGAGGTGCATTGTAGCTGGAGCAGAAGATTGAAGACTCAGCAAAGGCAAGGAGTTGCAGTGTCGACAAAGGCTTCAATGAGGACGTCGAAGGAATAAGTGGGGGAGAATGTCATGGACAAACTTCTAAACAGGATATTTGATGTAATGCTTATGTATGTCCGTGTCTTTTGGTATATTCATGCTTTATACAGCATGTAGAGGGACGGCCAAAGGCTTAATAATCCCATTTTAGTTGGGTTGGTGGCCGCTTTAGGCTTGTAAATAAATGTTATGTCATGTGGACATGTGTGAGAGATTTTCGGTCTGTAAAGGACCATTTTACCCTTTATTGTGCAACAATTCAGAGCTTGTAAAGTCTATTTGTAATTTGCATTGTCTATGAAGTTTTTTCAGAGATGTTTGCTTGTGGATCCCGAGTGAGGCGTTTTCTCTATCCTGTTCTCTCTTGTGTGGGTCCTAAGGGACCATGGGAGGCTTCGGGGAGGCTGATCCTTGCGGACGGACACGCAAGGGTGCCGCACGACTTAGGCAAAACCAGCTAAGTCCGTGACAGCTCGCCGCTCATTCGCTCAGCCAAAAATGGCCAGTTTTTGGGCTGTTTTGGCTTGTTTTTTAGTTGTTCTTGCGTGCCGCAATGACCGTTGTGAGCGGAGCAAAACGTCAGCCATCTCAGCACCATGGAACACACCGGGTGGCACAGGGCTAGATGGGGCTTTCGTATAGCAGGGACGGTGCTGCCTCTCGCTTCGCTCGCTGTTCGCTGCTCGTCGCTCGCTCGCTCAACCAAAAATGGCTAGTTATGGCCCTTTTTGGGCAATTTTGGCCTGTTTTTGGGCTGTTCTTGCATGCCGCGGTGACCATCATGAGCGGAGCAAAACGTCAGCCATCTCAGCACCCTGGAACCCCCACGGGTGGCACAGGGCTGGATGGGGCTTTCGTATAGTAGGGACGGTGCTACCTCTCACTTCACTCGCTATCCGCTGCTCGCCGCTAGTTCGCTTTGCAAAAAATGTCCAGTTTTGGCCTGTTTTTGGGTTGTTTTGGACTGTTTTTGGGCTGTTCTTGCGTGTCACGGCGACCGTCGTGTGCGGAGCAAAACGTCAGCCATCTCAGCACCCTGGAACCCCTCGGGTGGCACAGGGCTGGATGGAGCTTTCGTATAGTTGGGACGGTGCTGCCTCTCGCTTCGCTCGCTGTCCGCCACTCGCCGCTCGCTCGCTCAGCCAAAAATGGCCAATTTTGGCCAGTTTTTAGGCTATTCTTGCATGCCGCGGTGAGAGTCGTGAGCTGAACAAAACGTCAGCCATCTCAGCACGCTGAATCCCCTGGGTGGCATAGGGCTGGATTGGGCTTTCGTATAGCAAGGACGGTGCTGCCTCTCGCTTCGCTCGCTGTCCGCCACTCGCCACTCGCTCGCTGAGCCAAAAATGGCCTGTTTTGGCCCCTTTTTGGGCAGTTTTGTCCTGTTTTTGGGCTGTTCTTGCGTGCCGCGGCGACCGTCGTGAGCGGAGCAAACCGTCAGCCATCTCAGCATCCTGGAACTCCCCGGGTGGCACAGGGCTGGATGGGGCTTTTGTATAGCAAGGACGGTGCTACCTCTCGCTTCGCTCGTAGTTCGTCGCGCGCCTCTCGTTCGCTCAAACAAAAATGGTCAGTTTTGGCCCGTTTTTGGGCAGTTTTGGCCAGTTTTTGGGTTGTTCTTGCGTGCCGCCGCGACCGTCATGAGCAGAGCAAAACGTCAGCCATCTCAGCACTCTGGAACCCCTAGGTTGACACAGGGCTAGATGGGGCTATCGTATAGTAGGGACGGTGCTACCTCTCGCTTCGCTCGCTGTACGCCGCTTACCGCTCGTTCGCTCAGCCAAAAATGGCCAGTTTTGGCCCTTTTTGGGCTGTTATAGCATGTTTTTGGGCTTTTCTTGCATGCCGCGGTGACCGTCATGAGCGGAGCAAAACGTCAGCCATCTCAGCACCCTAGAACACCTCGGGTGGCATAGGGTTGGATGGGGCTTTCATATAGCAGGGACGGTGATGCCTCTCGCTTCGCTCGCTGTCCGCCACTCACCGCTTGTTTGCTTAGCCAAAAATGGCCAGTTTTGGCCAGTTTTGGCCAGTTTTCGTATTGTACTTGCGTGCCACGGCGACCGTAGTGAGGGAGCAAAACGTCAGCCATCTCAGCACCCTAGAACCCACCGAGTAGAACAAGGCTGGATGGGGCTTTTGTATAGTAGGGACGGTGCTGCCTCTCGCTTCGCTCGCAGATCATTTGTTCAGCCAAAATTTGCAAGTTTTGGCTCTTTTTTGGGCAGTTTTGGCCAATTTTTTGGGTTGTTCTTGCGTGCCGTGACGACCGTCGTGAGCGGAGCTAAATGTCAGCCATCTCAGCACCCTAGAACCCCCTGGGTGGCACAGGGCTGGATGGGGCTTTCGTATAGTAGGGACGATGCTGCCTCTCACCTCGCTC
>LS990921.1:26639948-26647448 GCA_900464855.2 Musa schizocarpa
ATGCACCGAAGAATCGGACGAAGCGTCGAGGGACCAATGACAAGTCGGACAACTTATTTAATTGCTTCAGATTAATTGTCTCGATCGATGTTTCGTTTTACATGTGCGGGATTAACTACGATGAAAGTAAGACATGTAGTAGGAGTTGCGTCGGAGTCAAGACAATGATCACGTTGAGAGTTCGAGAGCTTGAGGAAAGTCCGGACGGTCGTCGGAGGTTCTGCAGGAACAAATCCAAGAAGTCCAGGAGCTTGCCAAAAGAAGCTCATTGGAACTCGCCAAGAGGATCGTCGCAAGTCCAGGAGTTTGCCAGAAGTCCACAGGAGCATCGTCGGAGGTCCGTCGGATGTTCATCGAAAGCTTGCCGAAAGAAGCGATTGACGCACCAGAGCAAGCTGTAGTAAAAGTCTTAAAGAATTGTCGTAGTTAGCACGATGATTAAGTTAGAATTGGGAGGTGATCCCATTAACTTAATCTAGGGGAAATTGGGCCCTTGAAAGAATCAAATTCGACCGAATGGATCAAACCATTCGGACCCAGATCACCAGCCAGAGGTGGCACCACCTGGGACGGCGGTGGCACCGCTAGGGCTCAATCTCCGAGCGAGATTGGGTGGTGCAACCACCTCTGATAGCGGTGCAACCGCCTGAGCTCGGTCTCTGAGCTTTGGCTGGGCAGTGCAACCGCCCCAGTCAAGCGGTGGCACCGCCTGAGCTCGATCTTCGAGCTCTGCCAGGTGGTGCAACAGCACCTGACAAGCGGTGGCACTGCCCAGAGGCTCAGTCTTCGAGCCCTATCAGGCGGTGCAATCGCCAGACCCCAGAATTCCGGAAGATGACCGATTTGAGCTCCAAATTCAAACTTGTTTGGAGCCTATAAATACCCCTTCAATCCTTGGGTAAAATACACAAGCATAGAGAGATTACAAGAGAGAAAATACTGCTGCAATCTCTAGAATTTCCCTCCTCTAGCTTAAGTGTTAGAATTATGTTTAAGAGAGGAGAGTGAGTGCTTGTAAGGGTTGTCTCCTAAACCCAATAAAAGGAGAAGAGGGGTGTAAGAAGGAGGTTGATCTTCGCCTAGTAAAGGAAGATCGTTAGTGGATGCTGGTGGCCTCGACGAAAGAGGAATCGGAGGAGTGGATGTAGTCACGATTTACGGAACCACTATAAACTCCCATCTTCTCTAGTTTGCATTTACTTTGAGCTAAGTATCCTTACTGCAAACCTCCTTCATAGCTTACTGCCTTTTGCGCTTTTACGATTGTGTTTCCCAGCTCAGTATTTTCCGAATCGTGTTTAGACGTAAATCGCTTTTCTCGTACGAACATCGTATTTCAGTTTGCGCTTACATTCTGATTTCCGTCACAACTGCAAACTACCTTAACAGATTCATTTTAGCTACTTCCTGCCTAATCTTAAGTTAAAGAAATTTACGAATCGACTTTTCTACTAAAATCGGCTTTATCATACGAACTCAGTTTTAAACGTTGAAAGTTTTCCGCTGCACTAATTCACCCCCCCCCCCTCTTAGTGCTCTTGATCCTAACAATTGGTATCAGAGCCCGGTATTTCTCATTTCGGATTTACACCCGAGAGAAATGGCTCTTCATGGCTTTAAAGAGGTTTTTTCAGTTGTTCGTCCACCGTTGTTTAACGGATTGGACTTCACTTATTGGAAAACTAGAATGAGAGTTTTCTTGATTTCTATGAATTTGGATTTATGGAATATTGTTGAAAACGGTTTTCAACTTCCCTCTAAACCGATGAACGAATGGTCGGATTTGGAGAAGAAGTATTTTTCTTTAAACGCAAAGGCTATGAATGCCTTGTTTTGTGCACTTGACAAAAATGAATTTAATCGCGTTTCAATGTGTGATTCGGCTTTTGATATTTAGAGAACTCTTGAGGTCACTCATGAAAGCACTAGCCGAGTGAAAGAGTCCAAAATCAACATTCTCATGCATTCTTACGAACTTTTTCGAACGAAGCCTTGCGAAACCATTGTTGACATGTACACCCATTTCACGGATGTCGTCAATGGTTTAAGAGCTCTTGGCAAATGTTTTTTGGATTTTAAACTCGTAAACAAGATTTTACGTTCTCTTTCTAAGAAGTGGGATTCAAAAGTAACTGAAATACAAGAAGCTAAAAACCTAAACAACTTACCACTTGAAGAACTAATTGGTTCATTGATGACATATGAAATAGTGCACAATGCACATGATGAACATGATGAACAAAACAACCTTCCAAAGAACAGGAAGGATTTGGAACCCCAGACAAATGAATACCACTTGAGCGATGACTCAAGTGATGAGGACAATGATGAACTTGAACTTCAAACACTAAATCTTAATAAGTTTATTAAACAAAAATCTAAAATAAACAATGAACTTGAACGGAGGAAGAGGCCAAAGAAGAAGAACACAAAGTGGGATGAATCGAGCTCCTCCGAAGACGAGGAGAAAATCAAGAAAGGCGAGGTGGCAAACTACGCCTTAACCGCCTTCAATGAAAAGGTAATCAAAATCCCTCTGATTTTTTTTTAAATTACTTGATGCTTTCATGATGTATTTTCTTTTTTAGTTTAGAATTATTTTCTCGAAAATTACATGTTTAAAAATAAAAATACAAAAATTATGATCATGCTAGTAATTTCGAAAATGATAATATTGCATATTTTATGATAAACAAACAAAATGATTTTGATTGAAAATATGAAATCATAATGTGTATCATGTTTGATTAACATTGTTGAATGAAATCATGTTTGATTTGAAGTAATGCATAATGATGTAATGAAAATATTAAATGTTTTTGATACAATGATTGACAATCTTATGCATGAGATTTTAAGTTATACATGATGATAAGCATGTGTTATTCTCATGAGTGTATATGGCAAAACCATGTCGGAATGCATGAAAGTGTTAAATTTTATTTTCGGATTTTCTTGACCATAACAATTCATTTTTGAAAATCTATTGATCTTGATGGTTCTTTGATGAAATTCATTTTTCGATCCTAACAATTCATTTTTCGATCCTAACAATTGGTATCCTAAATGAATCATGATTTTTCCTTGTGAGTTCTTGGAGTTATTACTTGATTTTCTTTTAAAACAAGATCTCTTCTTTGTACTCCTATGATTTTTCTTGATATTTTATTTAAAGAAAATATTTACTATATGAATCATGTCTTTTGGTATTCAAATGATTTTATCCTTCATGACATGATTTCTTTGTATTTATGACTTGCATGGCTTGAAATGTTTTGGTATGATACATGCAATGATGAAATATTCATGAATGTTTGAAATGATGTATGCAATACTTATGATAATGATATACATGATGTATTGCATATGATGTGTATCATGAATGCTTTAAATGATGAATTTTTGTTATAATGATCAACATGTTGATAAATGCTTAAAAATTTTAATGTTTGAGTATCATGTATGATATGCCCATTATTGATGATTGATTTATTTTTCGGTATCGTGCATGAAAAATAAGGTTTTTGAAATTATATATATTTTAATTTGAATATATAATGATGCACAAATAAGATTGATACTTACCTTTGTCAGAAAATTGATATAAGGGTCTTCCCTTGTTTTTGACAATGACAAAGGGGGAGCAAGAATTTCTAGCGTGAACATCATGAAAAGAGGCAAACTAGCTAGCTTGCACAATTCAAGATAAAAGCAAAAATTACACTTCTCAAAAGAGAAGATGCAAATGTAACATTTGCCAAATTGTTTGCTTGCCTCATGTAAAACATTATCTCTTGCTAGTTTAGCATTTTGCTAGCTTGCACTTTGCAAAGAAAGCAAAAATGTCACTTCTCAAAAGAGAAGAAAGAACTTGTTATTTTGAACATCACAAGCTTGCCTATCTTAAGAAACAAAAATTACAAAAGTGCTATCTTGCCTATCTCAAGAAGCAAAACTTGCAACTTGCACATTGCAATGGGAAGCAAGAATCATGAGCTTACACAAGAAAGCTATCTTGCATTTGCTTTCGAAATTTTTGCTAGCTTATATATTGTGAAACTTGTATATCGTAAAAATTGCTATCTTGTGGTCTAAAAAGAAGTAAAAAGTTGCTATCTCAAAAGAAGCAAATGTGCTATCTTGCCTATCTCAAGAGGCAAAAATGCTAACTTGCACATCTAGCAAAACTTGACAAATTTGCATATCTCAAGAAGCAAGAGTTGCTTTCTTGAACATCTCAAAACTGCTAGCTTGCATGTTCTAAAATGTTATAATATTGCTAGCTTGCATGATGTAGAACTTGCTATCTTGAACATTACCAAAAGTGTTATCTTGTATGCTGTAAAACTTGCATATCTGAAACTTGATAGCTTAAATGTTCTAAGCATGATGTAATACTTGCTAAATTTTCTGGCTTCAAAACTGCATGATGATAAAACTTGATATTATGTTTTTCATGCAATAAGTTGAACTAATATTCCAAACACTTGATTGTGGTACTTCTCCTTTTTGTTGATGACAAAGGGGGAGAAGTATGTTGATGACATGACATGTTATGCATAAGTTTATGCATAAGTTCATGATGATAAGTTGCAAGTCTTCATGATGAATATTACAATGACTTGAATTCAGTTTTAATTCAAGGTTCTATCAATATGGCATATTGATAGGGGGAGTTTGTTTAAACTCCGGGAGTTAAGTTTAACTCTATCATCAATTGGTTGTCATCATCAAAAAAGGGAAGATTGTTGAATCTCGTATTTTGATGATGAAACCAATTGATAATTGTGTTTATGTTTTAATCTGTGTTTTGAGTGACGTAGGATGCTTTGATCAGGATGAGACAATTAAAGCAGGAAAAATTATGTTGTGCCGGAGAAACATGTCAGAAGATTGGACGTTAGGCCAATGGATCGGTCGACGTATCGATAGAAGGCTTCGGGCCGTGGACTTGGGCATCGAGCCAAGAAGAGCAGGTATTGTGCCAAGGATATCGGAGTTGCGGAGTCAACTGGCCGATTGAGCAATAGGCCGTAGGAGAGGACGATGCGCCGAAGAATCGGATGAAGCGTCGAGGGACCAATGACATGCCGGACAACTTATTTAATTGCTTAGGATTAATTGTCTCAATCGAAGTTTTATTTTACATGTGCAGGATTAACTACGATGAAAGTAAGACATGCAGTAGGAGTTGCGCCGGAGTGAGGACAATGATCACGTTGGGAGTTCGGAGGTTCTGCGGGAACAAATCCGAGAAGTCCAGGAGCTTGCCAAAAGAAGCTCGTCGGAACTCGCCAAGAGCATCGTCGCAAGTCCAGGAGTTTGCCGGAAGTCCGCAGGAGCATCGTCGGAGGTCCGTCGGATGTTCGTCGGAAGTTCGCCGGAAGCTCACCGGAAAAAGCGATTGATGCACCGAAGCAAGCTGTAGTAAAAGTCTTAAAGAATTGTTGTAGTTAGCATGATGATTAAGTTAGAATTGGGAGGTGATCCCATTAACTTAATCTAGGGGCAATTGGGCCCTTGAAAGAATCAAATTGGGCCGAATGGATCAAACCATTCGGACCCAGATCACCAGCCAGAGGTGGCACCGCCTGGGATGGCGGTGGCACCGCCAAGGCTCATTCTCCGAGCGAGACTGGGCGGTGCAACCACCTCTGACACCGGTGCAACCGCCTGAGCTCGGTCACCGAGCTTTGGCTGGTCGGTGCAATCGCCCCAGTCAAGCGGTGGCACCGCCTGAGCTCGGTCTCCGAGCTCTGCCAGGCGGTACAACCACCCCTGACAAGTGGTGGCACCGCCCAGAGGCTCAGTCTTCGAGCCCTGTCAGGCGGTGCAACAGCCCCAGTCAGGCGGTGCAACTGCCAGACCCCGGAATTCCGGGAGATGACAGATTTGAGCTCCAAATTCAAACTGGTTTGGAGCCTATAAATACCCCTCCAATCCTTGGGCAAAATACACAAGCACAGAGAGATTAAAAGAGAGAAAACACTGCTGCAATCTCTAGAATTTCCCTCCTCTAGCTTAAGTGTTAGAATTCTGTTTAAGAGAGGAGAGTGTGTGCTTGTAAGGGTTGTCTCCTAAACCTAGTAAAAGGAGAAGAGGGGTGTAAGAAGGAGGTTGATCTTCTCCTAAACCAGTCTTCGAGCCCTGTCAGGCGGTGCAACAGCCCCAGTCAGGCGGTGCAACTGCCAGACCCCGGAATTCCGGGAGATGACAGATTTGAGCTCCAAATTCAAACTGGTTTGGAGCCTATAAATACCCCTCCAATCCTTGGGCAAAATACACATGCACAGAGAGATTAAAAGAGAGAAAACACTGCTGCAATCTCTAGAATTTCCCTCCTCTAGCTTAAGTGTTAGAATTCTGTTTAAGAGAGGAGAGTGTGTGCTTGTAAGGGTTGTCTCCTAAACCTAGTAAAAGGAGAAGAGGGGTGTAAGAAGGAGGTTGATCTTCGCCTAGTAAAGGAATATCATTAGTGGATGCCGGTGGCCTCGACGGAAGAGGAATCGGAGGAGTGGATGTAGGTCACGATTGACCGAACCACTGTAAACTCCCGTCTTCTCTGGTTTGCATTTACTTGGAGCTAATTTTCCTTACTGCAAACCTCCTTCATATCTTACTGCCTTTTGCGCTTTTATGATTGCGTTTCCAAGCTCAGTATTTTCTGAATCGTGTTTAGACGTAAATCGCTTTTCTCGTACGAACATCGTATTTCAGTTTGCGCTTATATTCTGATTTACGAATCGACTTTTCTACTAAAATTGGCTTTGTCATACGAATGCAGTTTTAAACGTTGAAAGTTTTCCGCTGCACTAATTCACCCCTCTCTCAGTGCTCTTGATCCTAACAGATACCGTTGATGCGGTCGAGGACATGACGTGCGCCATCGTCGTGCCCCGCGGGGTACACGCGCGACCTTGGCATTGGCCAGTGGGCTCCCCATCCGACCCGTCTTGAAACATGGACCAAGGAGTCTGACATGCGTGCGAGTCGACGGGTGCGGAAACCTGGAAGGCATAAGGAAGCTAACGGGCGGGAACCCTCTCGAGGGGTTGCACCGTCGGCCTACCCTGATCTTCTGTGAAGGGTTCGAGTTGGAGCATGCATGTCGGGACCTGAATGATGGTGAACTATGCTTGAGTGAGGCAAAGCCAGAGGAAACTCTGGTGGAGGCCCAAAGTGATACTGACGTGCAAATCGTTCGTCTGACTTGGGTATAGGGGCGAAAGACTAATCGAACCATCTAGTAGCTGGTTCCCTCCGAAGTTTCCCTCAGGATAGCTAGAGCCCACGTGCGAGTTCTATCGGGTATAGCCAATGATTAGAGGCATCAGGGGCACAACGCCCTCGACCTATTCTCAAACTTTAAATAGGTATGACGGCGCGGTTGCTTCATTGAACCGCGTCGCGGAATCGAGAGCTCCAAGTGGGCCATTTTTTGGTAAGCAGAACTGGCGATGCGGGATGAACCGGGAGCCGGGTTACGGTGCCCAACTACGC